>OMNV01012420.1:0-47052 GCA_900303265.1 Brotula barbata
ATATAATTATAATTTATTATAAATAATTAATTTAATTCAATTATTTCTCAGACATCTTTGGATAGTATTTTTCATAAATCATCTCTACCCTGACATTCCCGGGAAAATGATGCAGGCATCACAACAGTGCTGTAACAGGAAGCATTACAAAGGCTATCCAGTTCAGGGAAACAAAACATTAAGAGGAAGAGCACAAGTTCAGTCATGCACTCTATAACATCTTATTGATTGGTGAAACAAATTTTTGAGGCAAAGTGTTAACATTTATTTGCAACATTTAATTACTGACGTCTTAGTGGTTACTGCGTCTTCTGATTGTGTCCTCGGTTGTTACAGATTATCAGAAACATTCACACCGTTCTTATCAGGGTTACTTTAAAGGGTCACTCTCATTTTTCTCTCCTCTGATTTATACTGATGTTTCTTGTCTCATCAGAATGAAACCATCAGACTTCGACTACCTCAAAGTTATTGGCAAGGGAAGCTTTGGAAAGGTGTGGCTTTGTCTCCTTTGAAGTGTTAATATTTGTGCCTGGTATTTTTATACTTGGACATTACATGGTTTTGTTTATGCTATAGGTGCTGCTGGCAAGACATCGAAAACTTGGAAATTATTATGCCATAAAAGTCCTTCAGAAACAAGTGATTGTCAACATGAAAGAGGTAAAATATTCCATCTATCTATCTATCTATGTATCCATCCATCCATCCATCCATCCATCCATCTATCTATCCATATCTTTCTATCATCTATCTATCTACTGTATATCTATCTATCTGTTGTGTCTGTAGCAGAGGCACGTGATGGCAGAGCGGCGTGTGCTGCTGAAAGGACTTCAAAATCCATTCCTGGTGGGACTCCACTTTTCTTTCCAGACACCAAACACTCTCTACTTTGTTCTGGACTATGTCAATGGAGGAGAGGTATTAAAAATAAATGTCTTATTTTTAGAATTGTTGTCATAACTGAGCTATTTTGTCCACAACTTTCTCACACATGATCATCATCTGTAAACTCGGGTCAACTTACTGCTGTTGTTGACAGATTTTGTTTGGTTTGAGAAAACATTTAGTCTGTTTTCTCTGCTTTTCCTTAGTTGTTCTACCACCTTCAGAGAGAGGGGTCATTTCCTGAACCCAGGGCTGCCTTTTACGCCGCAGAGATGGCTTTGGCTTTAGGCTACCTCCACTCTCTTAATATTGTTTACAGGTAAATTTCCACATGCAGATTTTGTGTCGAGTAACAATTAATAGTGATATGTGTGCAAACCTGTATATTAAACCAGCGTTCTGTCCTTCTCTTTGTCAGAGACCTCAAACCAGAGAACATCTTGCTGAACAGTGAGGGTCATGTGATGCTGACTGACTTTGGGCTTTGTAAAGAAGGTGTGGCTATAGGTGGGACTATGGAGACGTTTTGTGGGACACCCGAGTACCTTGCTCCAGAAGTGCTCCTAGGTCGTACATATAGTCCAGCAGTGGACTGGTGGGGGCTGGGCACCGTGCTTTTTGAGATGCTCTATGGACTGGTAAGTGTGCAGACAGACTGTGATTGTTAAAATCTTAATATTTATGAACAGATTTTTTTATCATCATGTCTCTTTCTTCACCATCATCTCCATCTTTGTCCATCTCCCCATTCTTCCTGTCAGCCTCCTTTTTATAGTCGTAACAAAGCAGAAATGTTTGAGAGGATACTTCGCGCTCCCCTGGTTTTCCGCAGTGGGGCGTCCCCGGCTGCCTGTTCTCTGTTAGAGGGACTGTTGGAAAGGAAATGCTCCAAACGTTTGGGGAGCAGCCGCGATGTTGTAAGTGTTTGTGACAAACAGTTGACATCTTCACCCACATAACCACAAACTGACTAATGTTTGTGTATCCAGGTGGAGCTGCAGGAACATTCATTCTTTGCATCGCTCAACTGGGATGACCTCCTGGCCAAGAAAGTTACGCCCCCATTCATCCCTAAAGTGGTAGGAGACATACATTCATACAAAATAACAATGTTTTTAATTCACCGCATGCATGAGGATGAGCTTGTTCCTCTCTCCTCACAGACGAGCCCCTATGATGTCCAGTACATTGACCCCGCCTTCAAGTTACAGCCAATCCCTGCCTATCTGAGCATGAGTGATAGGTGTCAAAGGAGCGGGATTAGCGAAGCCTTTCCAGGATTCTCCTACATGAGCTCAGTAGATTATGAAGCAGCAGAGTCGGGTTCATAACAAACCCAAATCCTCTAGGGGGCATGTTTGTTCAAATATTTAGTTTTTACTTTTAAATTATTCAATTAAATGCTATTTTTACACTGATCACTGTCACAAACAGCACTAACACTGGGTTTTATTTAAATATGGTTGTTAATATGGCAATATTTTTGTGTACTATTAAGTAATTAATGTTATTAGAACACATTACAACAATGTTGTTGTAATGTAGTTTATGAACTCCTTTCATCTTAACAATGGAATAGGCTGGTCACTATTTCACGTCCTCACTACCATGAAATTGAGAAAATAAAGATAAGATAACCCTTCAAACACAAAAACTGAAGCCTCTTGATTGATTCATAAATACATTGATACATTTAACGCATACTACAAACATGTTTTGTTATAATGTCATATTTTAATAGTCACATTCAGCAATCATTCAGGGCAAAGACTGCACTTTAACTGACCTTACAAAGGTAAACATTTCAACAGGCAGTTTTAAATCTGCATAGTTCACAGGTGTATTGCATCACAAGCACAATTTAGGGACACAACTATTTCAGGGTGTGCAGCAAAAACAGGAATGTTCGCATATGCCAAAGCACAATTTTGACTCAGCTGATTTTAAATATGACAGGGAGAAAACCTATTACACATTCTGTTAAGGTTTACGTGACAAAAAAGTCCATCAACTTTCAGAAACTAACATGCGTCTTACAGCATCTGGTCGCATCTTTTCTTTTTGTACTTCACGTGACATCTTCGTGACACAGAATGACATGTCATGTGTCAGTACATGCTGAAGGAAGCGTAATTCTGGTCAGCCTGGCAGGTGAAGTAAGCTATCAGCTGTCCATTGCAGATCATCAGGAACAAGCCGCTACCTGTGGAATAAGCACAAAACCTATCAGATTTAAATGAGTTTATCTAATATAGCTGAATCAGTGTTTGAGTTTATTGACCGGGAATGGTTTTCCTACCTAAAGCCAGCCACCACTGCCATACCGTTGGAAACTCCAGCATTACTGCGGCACAGATTAGGTCATCATGAGTCTCATCCTCCACATAATTTGTGCATGACTGCAGTTTCCATAAGTGTGTGTTGTTTGTTCTCACCTAAACTGGTGAGAAGCACATGTAATAGAGTGACAGTGAGGGCGTAGTCCCAGACCTGTCGCTTCACCACTGCTGCAAACAGCAGGCCACTGCAGAAATAGGTGAGCTCCAAAGACAGGAGGTTTACTGAGGGAAATCAGAAAATACACCGGTGAGAAAAAAGGTCATGCCTGTCGCTGGTCATGCTGCCTGTGGAAATGTGCTCACCCAAATATTTTGAGTTGGATTCAGTCGGCTCGGTCTTAAAGTCAAATGGAATCAGTCCATCAAAGTGATCCAATCTGAATGGGGTGGAAGACGTGGATTAAATGTTTAAAAAGAAAGAAAACACACTGGTACAGAGCAGCATAAGAAAGAGAAAAAAAACAAAACTTCTTATGTTATCTAGGCATTGGGGAAAAGATGTGCTGCGCAGTTGGACTAAATGATGTTAGCGCTACAGGAAAAAGACTTCACCTTTAAAGATCATCATCAACATCATCATTGTGAACCATTGTTCAAATTAGTTGCACAAAGATGGTTTGGAAGAGAGACGTAAGATGGGAACACACCACAGGATAAAATGATAACAAACACATCCAGAATAAAGATAAATTTAAGGGAAATCTAAAATGTCATATCTTAAAGTAAGGTAGACTGTTATGGTATTAATCAGAATTTATCTATAAATTGTTATATTTGTATTGCTTTTCTTGCATGATATACTTAATCATCAAATGACTATTAATGTAAAAATGGCCATTAAATTAATCAAAAATCCATTTAATAACTGAATGCTTTATCTTCAAGTGTGCTCAATTAAGTTAATTTACCAGTGGTTGAAAAACTTCAAACCATATCATGTTTGAACCTTGAATTTGTCATATTTCCTTTGGGATTTATAAAGTATCTATCTAGCTAAAGCTAACAAGCCATTTTACAGTAATTTCTATGGTATCTATCCATCATATCATTGTGAGTTAGTGATAATACCATGTACTAGTTTAATTTTTAATCTCAGTACATTGAAATATGAAAAAATCAGACATGATCAGGTCACTTTTGTATGTACTGGATGTAAACGTGGTAAGGTGTGACACTGATGGTCATCCCATGATGGAAATAGATAGATGGTGATAGCGCTTGAAGACAAAGTTGTCTATCTGGGACCGTGTGAGGGATACTTTACTTACCTGAAAGCACCGAAACACACACTTCCAATCATGTAGAACAGAGAGTAAAATATGAGCAGACACAACAGCAGATTGATGAGCACGGTCTAGGAGAGACGGAGGGAAGAAGAGAGAGGGAGAGAAGGGGATTCACAACAATAACTGGTCTGTCTAGTAGCCATAATTCCGGCGTAACGCATCACAAGTAATTACCAACCTTTCTGCAGCTGATGCATTCCTACCATTTAAAGCTCGTGGGATGAACACGCACACACACGGTGCGTGTTCTGCAGCAAAAACCTGCTGCATGCAATCTAAATGATCATCATCTGTGACACAGTTGGTGCAAGTAAAGATCTGCTATGGGAACACACACCTATCATCGCATGTCACACCATTTCCATGATTGTATCCCGTATGTCTTTGCCACAGTCGGTGCGTAACTGACAGGCTGTCCGTTTGCAGACAGCTGATCAAACAGAGAGGTGTGGGCTCAATCTGGGCGTATTGGTTGTCCCCTTACCTTCGAGTCGACCGCTTTGCCCTTGAATGCCATCTCATGGTTTACATTTGATGTTATATTACAAAATAATGTGTCTGCAGCAGGCTGCGACCCCGTTAATCCCTTCAGTCTGTGCTTCTCCTGCCATCTAGCGACGAGAATGAGAAGTACATCTTTATGCCGGTTTTACAACCTCGGTGAACTCGCGTATTTATACAGAGGAACGCCGCCGTTTATGAAGAGTAAACACGCTCAGTAGGCGACTATAGAGACATTTTGATTTAACATCCTGTTGGTCGTAATCTATCACAAGTCGCCATAGACAAAATGTACCCAATCGCAACCCTATACTGGCAATTAAAATGATTTTAAGCACACCAAAACCCACGCCGATGTATATTGTCAGGAAACGCCACGATGAGATAACTACCAAAGTAAAATGTGGACTGACGCGTCTGTGTTTAGTGTCATTGCCAAAGTATAACTACACAGGACAACACTGGAGTACGGAAGCAAAAAAAAAAAAAACGGATATAAATGCGTTTAAGAGTCCGGGTGTGTTGCAGCTACGTATTCGGGTCATTCCGGTTTCATCTCAGGTGTATTTCTCGGGTATTCAATATTTGTGCATTGCAGTTGCTGTCATATTTTAATCTGTGCCCATTTTCCCATGCAATGATCTCTTGTTTGATGAGGACGTCAACAACAACAGCCCCAGACTAACCGTTTGACGAACCAAACGCTCCCTGCGCTGCAGATTAATTTATTATTTATTGAGATAAATAGTGTGAAGAGGCAAAGAAATGGGAGGAGAAATCAGACAGGTCTTGCGTATATTAGTGCTTAGATTCATTTCGGGTGTGTTCGCGGTGTGTCGAGTTTTGTGTTAAACAGCGATTGTAAACTGAACTTTTCCGAGATCCAAAGTTGTCAGGCAGCGCATCTCACACGCATGCGCATGTCTCTCTATCCAAGCTCTAAATAAGAGTTAAAACAGAAACGAGGTGAGTTCCACAATTTAACTAACAAAACCGACATTTGTGCGAATTAATTGCAGTTAACAGTGGCAAAATTTGAAAAACCGGTGTTTATTTTTCTATCGTGCATTAGTTCTCATTATATCTACTCTGATTCAAAGCGGTGAGAATAAATCGTTTTTTTCAAGTTTCTATAGAAGAAAATAATCAAGCAACAATGTTGAAGCTCGGAATATTAATGCGATGTTATTGCGAGTGTGCACAGGGTTGTGCCAAATATTGGCGTTGTGTAAAATGCGTTTTCCTATTGTTATTAACCGGGAAACTTATTTATTACAGATTGTCCTTAGCTGGCTGCATCCAGTCACAATGCTATGCTAACTGTGTAGCCATCCTCCGTCCAGTTGAGCGGGGGGGAGCTAGCCGAACGTTAGCTTCACGTCAGCGCTAGCTAGCAACCTGGGCTGACATTCCGTGACAAGGGGAAAGTAAAGAAAATGTCCAGAGCGAAGGAAAACACCGAGTCAGTAATTTACACAGCAAGCATTTGCTTTTGTTCGATGCTTAGCAGCTTTGCGTTATTTGTTTAAATTGGTAACTTGAGTAATTTACATAGTTTAAACGTGTTGGTGGCCTCTTCCTATGCTCCGCCATTTTGTATAAGACGAATGCTAATCATGGGCGCTCTTAGATTCACTTTATTTATGGACAGAATAAAATTGAGGTATGAATTGGAAAGTCAAACTTAACCACGACCCAGCAGCCAGGGGTGTTGGTTACTTTTCATATGCTTATGAACAGCGTGCAAACCGAGAATATCTCCTTAATTTAGTGTTGCACATGCGTCAGTACTAAAACGTTATATCGTAATCTTAGTCGAATTAAAATGGTTTTAAGTTTGCCCAATCAGTGCAGAAAACAGTGTTCTCTTTGACACTGATAAACAACTTAACCTCTCAATTGTTCATAACCGGGCAAACACCCGATTTTATGAGATACTGTTAAAACAAAGAAAATATGAAGTTGTGTGGTAAACTTAAAGTTGGCGCATCTTCCCTCGTGTTTGTCAATGATCTTGATGAATATTCATCCTAATGGGACCATTTGTGCACGCATTTTCCTTGCAGTTGACCTGCAAAACATTATTATTATTGACTGTTTTGTCTGAAATCGAAGTGCATGGTGTATCCTGAAAACCAGTACGCAGTCGCCATCTAGTGGTGATGTAGCGAAAGACTGTTTACTAATCCAGATACAAATTTCATTATGTAGTTTGGATCACTTTGTGTGAAAGCAGACACAGAGGCAGCTTGACTTAGATAATCATCAACACACAACACAAGAGAGTTAAGCTCTTTGATTTTTGGAAACAGTAACTGCTTTACGTCATTTGACAATTTGAGGTGTTTTTTTGTGGTGGTTGCCATTGCAGGTGGTGTGAATATTAGAGGTGGGAATGACCGACACTCCACCTAGCGATGGGAACTCCCAGGGAGCTGAGTTTGACATGATGGGTGCTTTGGATTGGAAGGATGGCATTGCCACACTGCCAGGAAGTGACATCAGGGTATATTACAGATTGGTCTCGGCGGTTGTCCATCATTATGTACCTACTATATTTGAGCAGGCATGTACTAGAATCATTTCTTGTCTCTCTCTGTGTCTATCAGTTCCGCATGACTGAGTTTGGAACTCTGGAGATAGTCACAGACCTTGAGGTCAAAGGGCAGGAGGCTGAGCCTAACTGTGGGACCTTGGACCCAGCACCGTCTCACAGTCCAACCCCCCCACCGGAGACCCAACCAGGGACTGGCAAAGCTGCAGCTCCAGCCAATCAAAGTCAGCCAGGGTCATCACAGGGTAGAACCGTGCTCATTTAATACTTACAACATAATTACTACAAAATTCGAGTGTTTTTTTATATGCTACTTATTACAGTGAACAGTTTCATCCTTTCCATCTACTTCTATCTGTAGCCCCTGGTCCTGTGCTTCTGTCCTTGGAGGAGGGCCCCAGCATGGAGGGACCCAGTGTAGAGGTTGGTCCCAGTGTTGAGGTGGGTTGCAGTGCAGAAATGGGCCCAAATGGGGAAGTGTCAAGATGTAAGGCCTGTGGCAGCCACGTCCCTCGGAATGCCCTTCTTCAGGGAAAATTCTGTAGCTCCATTTGTGCCCAGCCCTCCAGCGGCAGGTAAAATTCCACACACTTTGCCTCTAATTACATTTTGCGTAGGTTCGATGTGGAGTGTTGTTCTGTTATGAGCCAAATTCTCTCTCACCAGATCCTCTCCAGGGGAAGCAAGGGAGAGCCAGGCAATTGAAGGAGAGAGGCTTGGTAAACGTGTACGCAAAAAGAGGAGGATCTACATGGATTCTGGCGATGAAGAGGAAGACAACCAAGAAGAACATGAGGTAAAGAGCATTCGTCAATATTTGTCAGCAGTGTTTCCACCAATGTGTTTGCGATCCGTACCACTCAATTGGTAGTACAGTGTCTTGTACTGTATTCGGTAATTATTAAAGATTATAAATTAGATGTCTTTTATTTGTATTTGTCCTTTCCTTGTTTGTACGTGCAAACATACAAAGAAAGCAACAATAGAAGTTAATAACTGCATAGTGATCATCAGTAACGTGTTTTTATTTTTTTTTATTTCACCATTTGAAGGAAAAGGCCAAAGCTGCCAAAGGAAGGAGAGGTGCCAAAATTGCCAGGCTGGGTATGTTACAATCCGTCCACACTAAGAGTAGGGATGGATGGGGAGTGATGCTAAGCTTTTCCCATTATCTCACTCATTTTCTTAGCTTATCTTGTGAAAGGTCTCATAATCTTTAATTTAAATAGAATTACAATTTGGCAGGTTTTACACTTGCAAGCACCTTGCTGTTGAAGACGAGAATGACCGAGAGTTGATTAGAGTCAGGACAGATTCCATTATTGTGATGTGTGTATGGTAACATCAATAAATCATGGCTACAGTTCTGCCTTCTCAACATTTTACTCACAAACATCCTGGTTATAACATGATTTAGGGAAGTCACATAAGCAGGATAAAATATTTGTGAATCAGAGTAAGAAGATTTTGTATGCATTTATGGTCCAGCTCTTATTCCCAGTTTAGTATCTGATCAATATATGTCATGAATAGCATGTGATTGTTGTCCATTTGTACAAACTGTAACACATAATAATTTGATTAGTTGATATAATGATTTAATATTGGTGCGCTGATGCAGTTATTGTCCAACCCCAGTCCCTGCTCCAGTAAACAAGAAGCGCACATGGAGCTGGCCTGCTTACCTGGAAGAGGAGAGGGCAGTTGCTGCCCCTGTTAAACTATTCAAGGAGGTATTTTCTCAATACTTTTTCCTCTAGTCTTTAGTTGGGCTAAATATGAATTTAGCTCTAATTTTCTCACGATTGTCTTGCAGCACCAGTCGTTTCCTCAAAGTAGGAATGGGTTCAAGGTTGGAATGAAGCTGGAGGGACTCGACCCGTGCCACCCTTCCCTGTTTTGTGTGCTTACTGTTGCAGAGGTATAGCTGGTTGCTAACACGTTTCCTAAGCTTTTGAAGAAAAGAAAGTAAAATGCTGTATGTATAATTACCCATGTGGTTAGAGTTAAGGATTCTATCTCTGTCTCTTAACCTGTCAGATCCAAGGCTACAGGGTAAGGCTCCACTTCGATGGATACCCAGAATGCTACGACTTCTGGGCCAACGCCGACTCATGGGATCTGAAGCCAGCTGGCTGGTGTGAGAAGAATGGACATAAGTTGCTGTTGCCCAAAGGTAGTCCCACACACACATTATATAAACACCATCTGCTCATGAAATAACAAATAACCCGGATATGAGAATTGTATTTGTATAAAGTATTTTTTTTCTGTAGGTTGTAAGGAAGGGGAGTTCAACTGGAGCATGTATGTAAAGAATTGCAGGGGTCAGCTCGCCCCCAAACATCTTTTTAAGAGCCTCAACACAGTGAGTATGATTTTGAGGAGAAGTATGTTTTGGAGGAATCAGATGGGTCTGTCCCTGCATGTTCACAGGCTGGATGTGTCTCTGTTTGCACTTTTAGTCTGTGACACCATCTGGATTTAGAGCAGGGATGAAGCTGGAGGCAGTGGACAGGAAGAACCCACCCTTGATCTGTGTAGCAACCATTGCTGCCGTTGTCGATAACCGACTGCTCATTCATTTTGACAACTGGGATGATACATACGATTACTGGTGAGAGCCCAGCATATATAGGCGTGCATGTCCGTCTGCTGTGAGCCAGAAGAGGGAGGACCAACCAGAGATCTTTTCTGCTTCACTTTGTAGCTGTCATTTTTGTATGTTAAAGACTAATGTAGTGAAGTAGCTGACATCATTAAGAACGGTTATATAGAGTCAAGGCAAGTTAATGTTATTGTTTGAAGGCCTTTGAAACTTAATTCAGTAAGATAAGACACTGACACTAAATCATGACGTATAATTACAAAGTTTATGCGTTGTAAGTGCACACAGAATTTTGGAAATGAATAACTTGAATAACTATTTTTGTATTAAGGTGTGATGCTAGTAGTCCATACATCCATCCTGTGGGGTACTGTGAAGAAACAGAGCTCACCCTGACTACTCCAGCTGGTAAGACAAGGGCTGAATCACATATGGGTCAGAATAAAATGTTGCACTGTACTATGGGGTTCCACAAATTTAACAACTTTTCTTCAGATTAAGCCGATCAAGATGTTTTATCCACATTTCTGCTACCTAATATTCTTAGATAGGAAGACAGCTAATTTCTTTATTGAAAGTTACAAGTGATGAAATACTGTATATCAGTTCACTGCTGTCTAATAGCCAGATAAGACAGTGCATCTTGCTTCTGTGTTAATGTTTGTGTGTGTTGACTGCATTTTCTCCCCTCAGAATATGAGCATCCAAAGGGTTTTTCATGGGACAAATACTTGGAAGAGACCGGGACGCAGGCTGCCCCTGCCCGGGCTTTCAAACCAGTATGACACCTACATGCACATGTATGTACACATACCCAACAGTGTGCTCGGCATACAACCATGTGATGTTCTTGATGCTGTCTTTGCAGAGACCTCTACATGGCTTCCAGATTGGGATGAAAGTGGAAGCGGTGGATAAGAGGAACCCGATGCTCATCCGGGTTGGAACCATAGTGAACACAGAAGACCACAGACTAAAGGCATTAATTGTCTTCTTGTTGAAATGTACTTTGATGTGACGTTGTGCTTAGCTGTGATCTAAGCGACTCGTTATCACTCTTTCTGCTTTAGATTCATTTCGATGGCTGGAGCTCAGAGTATGACTACTGGTTGGAGACTGACTGCCCTGACCTGCACCCTGTGGGCTGGTGTCAGAAAACGGGACACCCACTACAACATCCAAACAGTGAGACTCAAACACACTTTTACTCTCTCTCTGTGTGGCATGTACGACTGCTGAATAGCCAGTGAGATCAGTCTGGAAAGGGATCCAAATTGTTTAGTTCAGTGGATGACTCAGCACAACGTTTCTCTGTCTTGGTTTAACTTCCTATATAGTAGTGGGAGGAATCTACAATGAATCCAAAATGGAAATGTTCCTGCTGTTGTTTGCACATCCGTGCTAACACTCTCTCATTTTTGTGTATGTTTTAGGCTCCAGTGACGTAGTGACCGTTCCAGGACAAGGTTGTCCTACACCTGGATGCAATGGGGTGGGCCACATCAGGGGACCTCGCTATGGGACGCACTACACGTCAGTAACACAGACCGTCATTAATGTTTGCTTTAACATTAATGTCATGCAGATCATTAAAGTTTCATGTCATTTTATGAATGTCTTGGTGCAGTATGTGCATTTAGTACAGGCAAGAAGAGACAGTCTGACTGTTAAACCTGTGTGGGTTGCTGGCAGTCTATACTGCACTTGTTGCTTGTGTGTGGGAGTTTTGTGGCGTTTTCCTCTCATTTGTTCTCAGCTGTTGAATTAATGAACATTAAAAGTTTCATTCACACTTCACACAAATGGAATGGTTCCTTTTTGGTTGCTTTGTGTGCGCAGTCAGGTGAGCTGTCCCTACTCAGAGGTGAATCTGAACAAGGAGGGTTTGGTGCCAGACCGACTCAGTGGAGAGCGACCCCTCGCTCTCAGTGGTCCTCATCCCCGTGGGCGACGCCCTGATCCTCCAACAAACACTATGACTCCAACATCTGCTACACCAGAGCAGCTGGAAGGAGATGATGACTCCCAGAACAGGTGTGCCAACCACGTGCAATACTAAGATTCTACAGAAACCACAAGTTCACTTTGAAGCCACCAGCGATCCCAAGAGAACTCCTGTCTGTATTTTGCTATACAGCTCTGTCCTGTGGTCAGTACATGACGGTGGACTGTGTGTGTTGCTAGGAAACCTGTGACGGGGGAAGCTGAGCGTTCAGGGCGCATTAGCCAATCCGAGCCACAAGGTGGAGCCAGTGAGCAAAGTCACAATGGAAACAGGCCTAAACGGTACCGAGGATTGAGTCATTCTGACGCTCTCACACCAGGCTGTCTGGCTGAAGTTCATCACAGATGTTGTTCTGTTTTAATAGAGCAACTTGTAACTATGTGTTGTTGTTTTCCGTAGTTCTGCTCCAGTTCCCAAATACCTGAAAATGCACTATGTTAAAGAGGAGATTGGTGATGGTAAAGGTGTGTGAGACAGAATGAGAGTGAGCTTGGCTTACCGTTGAATGCACCTCAGTCCAAATGTGCAATAATGCCTCTCCCCCTCTGAACTGATTGTCCTTTTCCTTTCTCTCGCCACAGCCTCTCCTGAAGCAATCTCTCTTCAGCAGGCCCTCCATGAGTCCGTGTTTTCTCCCGGCATCTCTGCCTCTCCCCCTCACCGGGTGGCTCTGTGCTGGGACAAACACTGCCAGCTGCTGCCTGAGGTCCTGGGGCTGACAGCCAAGAGAGTAGCTACTTGGAGCTCTGAGGAGGTCAGACATGCCTACACTCTTGCCAGGAATAGCAAACATTCACAGACCCAATATGTATGCATCTGCAACTGTCCATTTTAAACACTTTAGTGGATCAACATCCTTAAACGTTCTGTGTGTTTCTCTTGGTCAGGTGGCCAGTTTTGTGAAAGGACTCCCAGGATGTAAAGAACATGCTGCTACATTTAGAACAGAGGTAAGAGCTTCATCACTCACTGAACTCAGTGACTTTAAGGTAGGGTAGGTCCTTTTTTGGAGAAATAGAATTTATTATATTTGAAGAAATATTCTTAAAATCCTGAAAGCTATAAACAAATCAAACTCTCCGAATAAAGAATTTAAAAAATCTGATATCTGTAACTGTAGTAATCCTGAAAAAATAATTGATTGGGACTGATTGATATGATTTGACTGATGAAATGATTGGCTGGCTGACCTGCCTGTTACTTACATAGCTGTCTGCGCGTGCACCATCTGCCCGTCCTCTCATTGCGCAAGACTGGATCCTCATTCTGAGCGTCACGGAGTCTTCGGAGTCTTCACAGAGGCTTTAAGTGATGTGTGTTTGTGTGTGTGCACATGCATGCGTACAGCTGTGATGCGCTCCTCTCTTTACGACTCTCTGGACTTTTGTGTTTCACGTGTTTTCGGGCGTTCCTTCACTAAAGGGCGGGGGTGGGATTTTATGGGTTGTATACTTCCAAAATCCTGTGAACTACAACTACTCCACCCTTAATCTTACATCATGATGTAACCCAGGTGCTGTTGCTCATAACATGCAAGTGGTGGACAAACTGTGGTCCAGCCAATGTCAATTTTGCGAAATATACAGAATATCGTATTATATAAGATATCCCACTAAAGGGGACAGAAGAAGGAACTGTCTGTGGAAAGCAGATCTCAGTCCAGTTCCTTCTTCCTGATATTTGCTCTTTTCAATGTTGATGGAATTGTTGTTTTTAAATGCATCAATACTTTTTTTGTTGTTGTTACAATTAAAGATAGTAGATATTGAGTTGCCATTTAAATTTTAAAATGATCATCAAATATCTGGACCAATAGGTTAATTAACCAGTAACCCAAACTGATTTTCCCCACAGCAAATAGACGGTGAAGCCTTCCTGCTACTCACCCAAGCAGACATCGTAAAGATCCTGTCAATCAAACTGGGCCCTGCCCTGAAGATTTATAATTCTATCCTGATGCTGAAGAATGCCGATGAAGAGTAAGACCTGGTTTCACGAGGAGATATTCTGATGAGCGCAGGCAGAACGGGCTCAGGAGAAACAAGGAAGCCATCAAGTAAAAATGTCCATCTCTCTCCATGATGGGCAGCTCATGTCAGCCTGAGGGAGGGGCTTGTGAACCACAAGGATTGCTTAACTTATATTGTGTTTGTTTACTGAATTGTTAAAAAAAAAAAAAACTGAAGGCACCTTTGAGGCTTTGTAATGTTGTACAGTTTTGAAATGGATTCAGTGCCACTGTTCTGCATTCTGTTGCTTTTTCCTCTTTTTATTTGAATTATTATGGAACGGTGCTTAATTTCAGAGCGAATGGAACAAGCATGTTTATCTGTTGCTTTTATCCGCAACAAAGGATTTTTACGAAAATGGCTGCAAAATACAATCCTGTCATTGAGATGTTTGGAAACTCAATGGAGCAGAAGCACTACATAGTTCATTGTTTCTCCTCTAGGTGGAGAAAGTGGGCTACCCTGCCCAAGGCAAGAGACTTAAAGACTGGTTTTGTCTGGAGCAAAGACTGAAAAGGGGGAGGGTGAAAACTTTGTTTTGTTATAAGTGTGTGCATATGTGACAAAGTGTGTTTGAGAAAGGAGGATGTCATTTCTGCCCCTAGGTGTCACTTCTTTGGTCTGATGTCCTTTTTTTTTGATAGGCAGGGCTAAGGGCTACTTGTTAAACCGTGGACCTTGTAGACTTAAGAGCCACCTCTTTTCTCTGCTTTCTGTATATGCTTTTGTCAGGGATGACACAAAATCTTGAATGTGAAAAAATAGCTTTAAGCTGTTTTGATATCATGCATTAATTCTTTGTCTTGTTTGTTGAAAATAATCTACGGCATCCTCAGTAACTGTAAATACTAAACAGCTAAAAAATGAAAGTCCTTGTGCCCTTACCAGACTTCGTTCCTGCTTGGACGTGGACATCAGTCTATGAGGAAAGACATTGTGACAGTGAACTTAGAATACAGAACTTCACCTTCTAAGATGTGGGGAAATACTACAAACATTGTTCTGTCAGCGTTAATGTGTATCGGAGAAAGTTGGAATGTGTACATTAGTAACTGTTAATATGCAAACAGCTTTTATTTATGTATTCTAATTTAAAAGGTAATGGTACGCTGTTTGGGCTCTGAGGCAACTGGCTGTTCAAAAGAATGTGTGATTGGGTGAAATAAATGAGATGCACACAGCATGCTGTCCTCACATGGCCCCAGTAATGGAACCACACTGGCACAGAAATCATCTCATGTATGTAATCATACACGCAGACGTGCTGTCACAAGATGGTGACCGACAGGAATCAAAACAAATACAGCGTATCTGTCAGAGTAGCAGAAAAGTTCTAAGGTAATAACTTTATAAACAAACTACTAGAATGAATGACCTGATGACAAACAGATTTTTCTTCCATTCGTGGCCTTGGGTTTTTGAAAAGAACACAAGCGATCGACTTCATGCTGAGAGTTTGAAGTTTGAACACATCTGACAGTGCTGGCAGTGTGTACGCGCTGCAGTTTGTTGCACTGAAAAGTTTCAGGAGAATTTTTAAGATCATCTTGACTGTTGACTAGATGTTTGTATTAAGTTTTTCCTTCATCTGTGAGATCCCTGCAAGGGAGAAGTGGACACGGTGATTATGAAGCTCGCTGTGCGGAGTCACCACAGGTCCACAGAGCGGCAGACAGAGAGGGTCTAAAGGAACCAGGAGACAGAGCTCAAGATGTTCAAGAGGAAAACGAGGCCCCGCAGCATGGAAAATGATGCCACCCAAGACGAGAACAACAAAAACTCATGGAGCAAGAAGTTCCTCCGTTACTTAAGCCACACTTATCTCGAAAAAAACAAGGAGGGTGAGATTATGGAGGAGAGAGAGGAAGCAGTCTGAGGTGAGGGACATGTAGGATAGGAAACACGCTGGAGTCAGAGGTGGACAATGAGCCTGAGAGGGGGACGGGGGGGGGACGGGGTCAAGGTATCCAACGAGTCAGAGGAGATGATGAACATAACAAGTCAGAGAGAGAGCTCAAGGAGAAGGAGGAGTGAAGGAGGAGTCAGAAGAAGAGATTAAGGAGCCTTTGACCCTTACATCCCTCCTTCATCTCTTTCATCTCATCAACCCTCTCATCCCTCTGATCATCTATCCCCTTAGCCCACTCTGTTGTCATCCCACCGACCTCTCATCCCTTCGCATGCTGTCTCCAGCTCTACTCCCACCTTCGGGTACACTGTGGGTCAATATCCAAAGTTGGTGTTTTCTGTATGTAATTCTTAGTTTTACAGGAAGATTTCATACTTTCAGGCAAAGGAACTCAAAATTCCTACAGTTTCTTCCAAATATACCAAGAAAATCTATCTATCGATCGATCTATCTATCTATCTATCTATCTATCTATCTATCTATCTATCTATCTATCTTATGTTTATGTTTTTTTTTTGTTTTTTGTTTTTTTAGTTGTGTAAATAAGCTGAACTTAAACTCAAAAGTCAAGGTGCAAATTATTTTGATGGCACATTTCTAGTGTCACAAAGTGCTTCACTGGTTACAAATGCAGGACAACATATCTAAATCTGCACGATCAAACATCCCAAAATGGAAAGTACACACACACATCCGAGGTGTACTTAGAGTAAGAGCAGTACTTAAGTAAATATTCACTCTGTGGGAGATGGATGAAAACAGGGGTCATCAACTAAGAATAACTGGACTCGGCGTGGGACAGCCACCGATTCCCACGACTCCCTCCTCCGCACACACTAACGCACACTCACACACGCACGCACACACACACACACACACCCAGGCTTCACGGGCAGGGAGGAGAGAGAGCAGAGCAGCTTTGCACCACTTTGAGTCAGACTGTTATTATTTTACTCCAAAAGCTCCATTTGCACAGCATCCCGTCCTGCGCTGAAACCGCGGAGGAAACGCGTCGATCCGTGCGCCAACTGTGGATTTAACGCGCAAATCAAAGCGGTGCAGAACACGGAGGAGTGCGGGGAAGGAACGCAACACGAGGGTTTTAATTTTGATGATGCCGAGGAGCCAATTCCTGCGATTTCTCTCCCAAACAAGGCAAGTACCCTCAGTCATTTCTTATTTTGCCTAATTAGAGTAAACAAAAGCAACAGACGCGGGCTTTGAATCACTCAGGAACAGGGGGAGTCGGAGGGACTTTAATAAGACTGAAGATGTTCTAAGCGCACAGACAACACTTGAGTTCATCATCTGGTTCCATTTTCACGACTGCAGTGAGATCATGAAGTGGAGTCCAGGCTCTGGGGTCAGACATCATAATGCGTGGATGCTTGAGTTCCCCGTGGAGTGGAGCGCCTGTGCTGCTGCTCCACGGAGCCCCGGGAGGAGCAGCACGGGGTTGGCGTCTCATTAACTCAGCCACATGTCTTATTAAAGCAGCTATTTCCTGTTATGTGCAGAGTAAACTATCTCCTCTGCAGTGCTTCTAACACATTTCTGCACACATCCTCCTCTCCCTCTCTCTCCCTCTCTCTCTCTCCCTCTCTCTCTCCCTCTCTCCCTCTCTCTCTCTCTCTCTGTGTCTATGTCGTCTTCTTCTCTGTCCAGTTTGAAGCCAGAGGATGACAGCAGTGAGGTCCAGCGGGACGTCCAGTCCAGTCTGTAGCCCCTCTTCCTCCCATTCCTCCCGGTCGTCACAGCAACCTGTTTGCCTGCGAGCATGCCGCAGACACCTGAGGAAAAGCAGGGCCCTCCAATCCAGGCTGCACCTACGCTCGGCCCCCGGCGTGTGGCTCATGCTGGGGGCCGGGGTGGTGCTGGTGGGGTTAGGCGTGGCGGTGGCGGGTTACGTTTCAGCGGCGCCGAAGCCTCAGGGAGGCCGCGGCGACTCCCACGCTGACAGGATGAAACTGGCGGGGCCCGTCGTCATGGGAGTGGGCCTCTTCATCTTCATCTGTGCTGCCACGCTGCTGTACGAAAACCGGGACCGCGAAGTCCTCCGCCAAGAGATGTCCGATGACCTTGAGGATCTGAAGGAGGGAAACGACTGGGAGGAATCACAGGAGCGGCTCAGCTTCAGCTGTCAGGAGCAGCAGGAGCGTAAAGACGCAGAGGAAGAACCGTGGACCACCTCGGCCCACACACTGACCTCCTCAAACCAGAACTGGGGCCCTCCTTGTCCTCCTCCACCTCCTCCTCTGCCTCACAGGAATAGACGCAATATCAACAGCAGACCATCAGTGCCACCTCCTCCTCCTCCTCTTCCTCCTCCTCCTGAGCACACAGGGGGGAGAGAGGAGGCTAGAAAAGAGGAGGAGGAAGAAAAAGACGAGGAGGAGGATGAGAGCGAGGGAACGTCAACCCTGCTGGCCTGCGTTCTGCACCACCAGGAGCCGAGTTCTCTCTCTGCCTCCCCCTGCCCTTCACCCTCTCACACCTCCCTCTACCCAGACTCATGCAACTCCAGTGAGATCAACGTGAACATACGGACGGGGTCTCCCCCCGCCCGGACCACGGACGTCCCACCGCCTGAGGGTTGAAACGGTCAAGTCAGAGTCCTTCATATTACATTTTTTCCTCTATACTGACTGACATCTAACAGTTGTGGTGGGAAGAACAGCAGGTCGGTGAACAGTCACTCCCAGAATTCCACTGAAATGCAACTGTTGCAGCGGGGCGATGTTACTGAGAGAAACCATGTAAACAAGCGGAAACTAAAGAGTTATTGTGTAATTGTGTCTTTTTCTGTTCATTTTCCCACCTTTGATTTCCCTCAGCTGGAGCAGCCTTCATGTCACCTCCTTATATGTCATTAAAGGTCGTTGTCATGTGACACAGGACTGCCTGCATCATTTCCCAGGGAATGTCAGGTCACACACGATTTAGAAAAAAAAATCCTACACAGAGACGTGTGTGTGAAAATGAAAAATTCAGCAGGATGGCTTTTGGGAAATTTTCTGTTAAATTTCTAATTTTGTTTATGTAATAAAAGTTACATATTGTCATTTGAAGCCACACTCTGAAGTCAGACCATGCATTCCGCAGCAAACAGATGGAATGTTTGCTGTTTTGGTGCGTCTGGGTGCTGCAGTGGCTCTGAGTCAGTGCTCTTGTCCTACATCGCTCTCTGATCCGCCCACGTCTCTAAGCTTTAATGTTTGATGTCAACTTACAATCTTGTTGACTTCACCCTGCCGAAATCCATAAATCCGCGGCTTGCTTGACCATATTTGGACACCAGCAGGACTTTTATTCATTTGGGTGTCATTCCAGGAGGTGGACACTCTGCCTCAGTCCATACTTCACTGTTGCACTCTCTCACTTCACTGTAGAGGTTTGGAGCGCCAGAGTTAACTCATGAAGACGAGCCAGAAATATGTGTCAAATGAGTCTTTATCTAATCTCTCCCAAACTGTAATCTGCTTTTTATCTGAGGAAACTGTCTCTCAGTACGAAGATGATAAACACACAAGGCCACACTCCGCTCACTCAACACCTACATCCTCACTATAAATACCAGCTCAAGAACTCCAGCTCCTTTTAACTGTAATTCAATATTTTGGATGCTTTTCACAGTGTGTGTGTGTGTGAGGCAAAGTCCTGATGAATTTCAAACTTTGTCATTCAGCGGAACTTTTCTTGAGAGTCATGTTACTGAGGGCGTATTCTCCCGCCATCCCGACCTTTCGTTTCTTCACTTTTATAATCCGATTCCTTCACTTTATCCAAATACGAGATGCTTGGTTGCAAATTTGACTTTCTTTGGTTTCTGCAGAAAAGCCAAATAAAGACTGCTGAGTAAAACTTCATCAGGTGTAATTGGGAAAAGTGCATCTTTGAAAAGACTGAGAAGATTTTCATTCTCCCCAGCATTTTCTCCTCCGGACCCTAATTACACCAGGATCAGTCCAATGGTTTTTATAGGCACTTTAAGACTGCAGAGCATTTCCTTCTTGTTTTGGCCCATGCTGGGATTTCTGCCATCCAGATGAAGACTCAGACTAAAGTCTGCAGTAATTTGTAAACCACAGCCACTGAGCCACACGTTTCACAAAAATGGCACCAATCTCACACCGTGGAGGGTTGTGAGTAAGTATGACATGATTGGATGAGACATGTATATTTCATTAGGAGGGCTGAGATGGACAGATGACTGAATCCAGCACTATCTGCCACACATCACTCTGTAGCACACACACACAGTGGAAGTGGAAAAGTGGAAACCTCGCTATGAGATGCTGTGGGGTGTTTTGAGGAAAAATGCAAGATTATGGGGGCGCCTGGTGGCTCACTGGTTTAAATGCATAGCAGGTAACATAACAGCGTGGGTTCGATGCCAGCCTGTGTCATTTGCTGCATGTCTTCCTCTGTCTCTCTACTGTAACTATCCCAATAAAGCAGAAAATGCCCCCCAGAAAAATGCAAGATTAGAAATTGATTAGCAATGCAAATTTCTGCAGTGGCTGGTGTATAAATTGTGAAGAGCGGTCCCTGTCATAAAGTACAAGGATGAAACCATCCGAAAGTTTCAGCTCTAATGATTTTTTTGTTAACTCTTTAAATTTGATCAAACATAAATTATCATTGACCGGACCTTTTAAATAGTTGATATATATGTTCAATCATAAAATGGAACAAATAATTGCAGCTGTCAAGTAAATGAACACCTGCACAGTAACCTGTAATAGCAATGCATTTATATTATTTGTCTTTGGGATTTGACGAGCTCTAATTCTTACATTCAGATTAAACGTCTCCCCGTCGGTAAATTGATTTGTGTATTTATTTATTTTTCAAGTGTTTTTGGTCTTTTATTATCTTAAGTATAACCCCGCAATTCTTCATGAGGTTTCTTGTATGCGTGGCGCATTCCCTCAGTCGTGTGTTGCATAATTCAGCAGGGCTTCATGCTGCATTGAGAGAGCAGTGTGTATGTGTGTGTGTGTGTGTGTGTGTGTGTGTGTGTGTGTGTGTGCGCATGGGTGTGTGTGCGTGTGTGTGTGTGCATTGATACATATCTAAGCAGAGAAGCTGTAAGCTGCTTAAACCTGTGCTGACTCAGGATGCAAGCGGTTCCTCAGTGAGACACAGAATCTCACAGGATTTGAGATGCTCACCAAGCCAGTTAGCGTTTTTCTAACATCTACTTCATTGACCTTTTACTGCAGGAAACGAGATTCAGTCTGGGAGCATCATGTGGATGAGCAAACACAGCCTCCCTTAGAAACAGTGGGATGCTTTACATCCTATTATGTAACATCCAGGCATTCCCTACTGTTGAATATACCAAATTTTGTTTTCTGAAATATAAAAAGCCATAAAAGCCTCTCAGTTGCATCAGCCTGCATGGAGTTTGTTATGTATCTATTCCAGCACGTTAGTGGTTTAAATACATGCATTCTTTCAGCAGTGTGATTGGTGCAGAACAATAATAGGAGCCTTATAGACTAATCCAATTTCAGCCATGCTCCAGGCACTAGTCCTTGTGGGGTAGTCTATGGAAGGAGAACTGTGCTGCAATGAAACGTCAAATACTCTGTTTTTTTGCCATTGTGATGCTCACACCAGCTTATTGTAAGTACCAAGTTTTTAAAGCTGCCATAGATTCTATATTTTTCATCTCATGCTCTACTTTTTTGGCAAGGGAAAGCAAATCTCTATATTTTACTGGTCAATAGTTGCTCAGAAGACAGATTATTTGCAGAGAATGTGTACTTTTTTTACGTTGGGAGTTGATGAAAATATGTATAAAGCTGTATTTGAGCTCATTTTCACTACCAGTTGTCTAATCTGAATGATGAGTGTGACAAAAAGAGCTTTTTTTGTACATTTATACGATGGGAAGTCTTCTCTGATGCAAGTCTCATTTCTCAGACTATTATGTACATTTCTGTTAAAAGTAGTCCAATTCTATAACTTCTTCAAGATAAAGAGGTTAAGTAAAGATTTTAATCTGAAACCAAGTCTTTCCATTCTCTTCACAGAACTGATAGAATTAGCTACAGATAATTAAGGTTCATCTCCAGCTTTGTCATGTCTAGAAAGTAAATTGAGTTTAGGGGATAATGAGTTTTGATACAAATCACTGATTGTAGTTACAGGACTTTTTATATATACAGTATATATGCCAGATTAAAGCAAATCCCCCCTATACTCTGCCTGTTAATTCACCTGAACATGCACGGGCTAACAAGATGAGAGGGGATAAGGATTGTGTGTACTGAAACCCATCTTTAACAGCCAGGAAATGGATTAGTTGTTTTCCACTAAACAACCATTTGGCAACCAAATAAGCCCTGACAGTGGGAGTCAAAAAGAAAATAAGATGACGACGAGGTGATTTATATAATATTGAATAAACTGCTAATCTTGGTAAATGATAGGTCCCTTGCAATTCAGGAGGCACCCTGTTATTTTCTGGAACTGTGCTGTGTGTATAATGTGGTGGGAGTAAAGATGGGATGTCCTAATTTTCTCCATTAATTCCAGGGTTGACGTCTGGTTAATAGAAACATGATGCTGCCCACAAACTTGGAGCACTCAAATCATCCACTCATAGAAACTAATTCCAGACTGTTTGTGAATAAACAAAATATTTCTGGGATTTGCAAGCGCTCGGCAGAATTTCCCTCCTGAGTTTGGCGTTTTGCCACTTAACACATTCACCCCTCCCAGAATAAGGAATGTCCTAGAGCAGCAATCAGAAAAATCACTCAAATGAGACAATGAGGTAACATAAAACACTAATCCTAACCATTTATAGACAAAAAAAGATGTGCAGTAGACCATTAACAAACGTAGCTCTGTCTTCTTCTGCACTGTAACACTGACACTATATGACATTATCCATATTTAACAAGTTAACTCTGCTTACCACAGAACCCTTAAGGTGATATTTGTCGCCAAGCTGTTGTTCCTTGCTGGCTACGTGGCATATAATTTACTAGGAGCAACATGTGTAAACAAATATGAGTTTATCTTGAGATCTCCACAGCAAATAATGATTATCACATAGAGGAATGGTTTGCTGGCAGACACGGTGACATTCGTAGGTGTGGATACTGAAAATGCAAAGACAGGTGTTACATTGTAATACTGTGACACATACTGCTGGGTATAATTCTCATTAGCCCTCTTGAGCCAAATGAAATCGAGGTCTCTGCTGCAACTGACTCCTGTCTTGACTCTCTGATCTGTTATGACAATGATCTACTTTCATTTCTTGAACCGTATTAACTCACAAATGACCCACAGGTCTCGGCTCCATATCGCATATTTTTATTTCTTGCCGATTTGTGTCATTAACCTTCTTTCTTTGTCTTTGCTAGCATTATGCTGTACGGCCTGTGCTCTTTGGTTTCAGGTGATGAAGAGGAGCAGTTAGAACAACCCATGAAGAAGTCAGGATATGAGGAAGAGCAGGGCGTGCTGCAGTGCTTCCGCTGTGATCTGGGCTTCTGGGACGCCTGTTACACCACCAAAACTAACTGCAGCCACGGGGAGCGGTGCTACACGGGCCGAGGGAAAGCAGGTGTGTTATTGATTATGGTTATCTGTGTGCATTATGGGTGTGCATCGCTCATCCTCAGACAATTTTGATACAAAAATGATACTTGGTTAACAATTTGAAACAATTTTTAAGTTTTACGGGAGTGATGGAGTTGCAAGGATACACTCCAAGACAGAGTCAAGTGAGATAGAAACGTTTTTGACATCCACACAGATTTTTAGTTAGATGTTTTCTTACTTCGAATGGGATTGTGATTGTACAATTGACAGTCGTATCTTTGACATTTGTATCAATTGTGACATTTAAAGATGAGGATATCACTGTTTTTGGAAAATGTGTGTTTGTTCATAAATATCTCTATCTGTGAATATGTACAGAGCTCCACCCAGAGTAATTCACATCTTATACATCTTATAGAGATGTTATCCTTATCCTTTGTCTTCACAGCTGATATTCTGGACATCAAGATGTTGGGTTGTGTGAAGGCAGAAGAGTGCGAGGTGATGACGTCTGTCGAGCTCTTCCCTAACAACACCCTGTATGTCATGACGAAGCATTGCTGTGACAAGCCATTCTGCAACTCAGCACATAGACTCCCAATCAACACACTTCTGTATCTGGCTCTCCTCACTATGTGGCACCTTAGCCAAGCTACAGCGGGGTCATAATAACAATTTGTGCTGTCAAAAATACATTCAAGAAACGCTAAAAAGAGTAAAACTACATGGTGGAAAAAAAACCTTTATGACAAATTTCACACCAAAACATGACATGTGTGTTATTGGTACAACTTGAACTTGAACAGGTTATTCCATGCAGGAAACGTTTCAGTGCTACAATGTTCTTCTATTCAGGAAACCCATTTCTTATGATGTGTTTTAATAAACATATCTTGTCTTGTGTAGGTGTAAACTATAAGTCAAAGTACTCTCTCTTCCAAAAATTAATTGACACCATCAGGGAATACATGCGCAAACTAACCAAGCCCGTGTATGAGTGCAGGTGCTTATGTCTGCAGGTGAGGCAAGCAGCATGACTGAGTTCAGCTGCGGTTCAGCAGCTCACCGGCAGAGGGCAGTAGCTCTTCCTTCATAAAGCGTTGCAGATCTAAACCTTTGTCCTCAAGGTCCAGACGCAGGAACTTCTCCACCACAGACTGGCACCTGTCAGACACACATACACACCTGTTTACTTCAAACACAGAGGCACTTTTCTCTGTTGTGGATTTGCATTGTAACTCTGCGTTTACCTGTTGGCCTGTTCGTCCGATGAAAGTTTATCAACGCGTTTAATGGGTTGTCCTGTTCTGTACAATTCAGACACCTAAGCAAACACACACCCACAAGTCAAGACTTTGCCCTCATGGGTGTGTGTGTGTGTGTATTCATGTACACACCTCTCGTCCTCTCTGTACAAGGTTAGCATCCAGGCCTGCCAGTGTAGCAATGTTGGCAGCATAGCTGGACTGACATATTCCTTCTTTCAGTTGGTATAGAAAAATGAACTCTTCCCCATCCACTGCTGTCTCTAAAGTCTGACACACACAATACCACATACAGAAAATAGGACATACATATCCAAAGTTAATTTAAGCCAAATCACTCATTTGATTCTATCAGCTCGGTCGGAGATTTGGTTAGTACCAGAAGAGACAGCAGGTCAGAGGATTGTACCAGGCCCAGGTGAAGCAGACTGTGGAAGTTTGTGGCCAACAAGACATGAGGAATGTCTGCTGGAGCTTTTCTCAGCCAATGAGAGATTGATGCAGCCAGCAAGGCCAGTCCATCCACCTAGAGGCAAACATACAAAAGTTTTTTTGTGCTAGAACAAAGGAACATTTGTCTGGTGATCTACTCCTGTCAGATCCAAGTTCAGCTCATTACACAAGCCCTTGATTGCCGGCTAGTCAAAGAAACAATAAAAGACTCTTTCTGTTCAACGATTAATAGATAAAATACCCTCATGTTATCTTAGTCATGCTCCGTATAATAACTTTGACATCATAAGCAATTGAAAACTAAAAATGATACATTTACTAATTTATAACAGTTACATGCATAAGGCATGCAAATATACTTTAACTTTATGTGAAAAAAAATCTTTGCATACACAGATGGGCATTAAGATGTTTCTGCACTTTATTCATAAAACATTTGACTTTTGAAATAAAGTCTTACAGTGTTTGTTCCTTTTCCAAACTCATCGATGAGAACTAATGAGTTGCCCGTACTGCTGTTGAGAGCCTGGGCCATCTGGCGAATATAGATACAAACAGTTTTAATACACTGTGTGAATGTGAGTGTGTGTACAAGTAATTGTTGTGGGCAGTAGGTGCTTTGCAAAAATGTGGACAGTGGGAGTCAAATGACTGCAGTGTTGTGAGTTCAAATATTTCACGCCTACACACTGTGACGCGGTCTCACTCATAAACATGTGTGCCAACATTTAAACCGGTATGTGTCAGTGCGTCAGGTACCTGGTTGAGGTCTATCATGAAGGTACTGAGGCCCACAGACACAGACTCTCTGCTCTGCATGCGTGTGAAGATTCCATCCACCAGACCAATCTCTGCCTCTTTCGCAGACACATCTGAGCCAATCAGAGCCATGAACACAATCAGACCCACCTGCCAAGAACAATCACACAATAGGTCACGGCCAACAAACAAGTGCTGTGGTGTGAATTTGACCAAATGTGAGGCAAGAGGAGTTACATCAGTGAATTTCACTAACAGTCAAGAGGTGTTAACTCTCAAGTAGAATGTGAGATGATGGAATTTTCATTAAGAAACATTAAACTATACTCTAAATGTGATGAGAAAACTGTTGCTCATACATCAAATACAGTAAGGCCAAAAAAAGAAAAAGCCCAACAAACAAATCCATTCACTCCAGTCAGTATATTCCATGGGATTATTTGTTACTATCCCACCTGTTTGAGGTAAATGCTCTTGCCAGATGAATTGGGGCCAGTGATGACCTTGACTCTACTCTGTGACTCGGTGCTGTGGAAGGAGTTGGCCACAAACACTGGGGCACACAATTCTAAGAGTGGGTGTCTATAAACGACAAAGTCCATTTACAGTGAATTTACCAATCATGTACTGCATTAAATTAGTGTTGAATTAGTGTCTGATTCATACAGTTATATGAGTTAACATGACATTCATATTTTCACAGTTTTCATTTTAAACACATTTCATTTAGTAAAGTACATAAATATCTCTTTATATTTATATATAACCAGAGTACACCTAATAGCAAAGTGTCACGTAGAGCAGAGTGCCTGACCGATTTTGTAATTTAACAAATACGTAATTGTTGAGACCTGCCCTGTGTGATCGCTATTTTCCTGTGCCTGGCTATCTTGGGTGTGGTGTAGCCGTACTCCTGAGAGGCACTGCTCAGAGCCATCAGGCAATCCAGTTCAGCACTGAGCCCCAGAACCTAAATAACACATGTTAAACACAACAAATATGGACGGATATATAATATTACATATTTAGGCAGTTTCAGTTGAAAATACTTTAATAATACAATAATACTTCCAGTTACACAGCTACCCGCTTATCACAGCAAACAGTGACAGCTGATCACTCCAAAATCCACCTCCATATAATAACAGCATTCCTCTCACTCCTACAACGATTGTATAAGCGTCGGAGTCATGCATGTATAGGAGCTGTGAATACACCTGGAAGCGCACAAATCCACTGACCTTGTAGAGGGCCGCGCTCCTCTCAAGTACAGCATTCTGCAGCTGTGTCATAATTGCAATCTCCATGTCTGATAGACAGGAGATATACATCAGGAGAAATCTTGACAAGTGTAATGTGGTAATTGTTTTTTTCTTTCTAAAGCACCGGCAGCCAGTGAACTTAGTGAGAAAATAAAATACCTCTAATGTCACAGTGCAGGTCCCCTAGGAGTTCATCTAGCTCTCTGGTTTTCTGGCTGCGATAATGCAGACGATCCTCTGATAGAAACTAGTATACACATGCAAAAACAGATAAACACACAAGGAAGATGCAACACACAACATATGATCTTTTTTTTTTTTTGGTACGCACTCACACTGAAACCAACTGGTGAGAAAATGCACAAACCATGAAATCAAGTCCCTCGATCTCAAAATCCTCTTTCTCCACCATATTAGGCAGCCGAGGGACAGAAAGCAGGAATCCTATCTGCAGATTGGACACAAAAAGAGTCAAACATTTATATACTATGTAAACTCAAAGTTCAGTAAAACAGATAGTATGATTTTGTTACACTTTATTTCCATTTCTATAATCATATAGGACATAGGCTTCCAAAGACCGTACAGGCACGATGGTCTCATGATCTCTATTACTACGAATATAGAGTTGTAAGCAGAATGGTATGCGGAGGTTTCTATATGGTTGGGAAATGGATGAGTTCCGGGTGTGGTTTGGCAACTTAGCACTGAATGCTGATGAGAAATCACATGACATTTACATGATGGTATAAAAGCTACACACACCATTATCTCGAGGTAATTTCTTTCTATGAGCTGTTACATGTAGAACCGAATGATTGGAGGTCATAATAAACCACACGGAAAGCCCATCGTGTCCATCTGATCCAAGCAGAATAGAAAACCAACCATTACAAACTCTGTTCCAGAAAGATATTTCACTGCATTTAATGATATGAATCCCACAAATGAGTGTGTAAAAGGTGTTGCTTTTGGTGGATCAGCCAGACCAGAGGTATGTAGATGACACAGCAGGAGGGGATGCGAGAGTCCAGATGCTCCAGCTCTGTTCTGGCTACATTAGTCAGGAAGTCAGACAATCCCATGATCTTCCTCTTCTCTAATGGAGAGAGGGACCATTTGTTAGCCTGCTCATTGGTTTTATGATAAGCATGTAAACCCAAACTCAGTGGCAAACTCACTTTCATCAATTGCAGGATACACGTTTGGTTTGATTGTAAAGCGTTTTTCAGCCACACTGCCTTCAAAATCCACCTACGAATTCCAAACCAGCCTTGGAGTCAAAACATATTAACACTAAACATAGTATGTAGAAAACTATATCCTAGTGATTACGATGGCAAAACCAAATCATAGTTGCATAAAAGCATGTGTGAATGATGAATGAAATCAATAACTCACAACTCTGCTGATGAGGGACGTGATGTAATGGAGATCTTCAGAGAATCCTTCACTGATGTCATGAAAGAGCTGAATGGACTGAGGCAAGTTACGCACAGTGTCCCTGATACATACAGCACTGTACACTGTCTGTAATACACACAGACGCAGACATGCAAGATCAGTCTGCAAAGGGATTTTTTTTCTAATAATTTCCACTGTAACCCCCATTTTGAGGCAATGCTAGTTTAGGATATGCTTAATTTAAAAATACAATGGAGAGACAACGTAAAGTACCTAATGACTGCCTCAGACTGAAAAGAACAATACAACAAATGATAAAAATCATAAACTATAGAGTATCTAATATATTTCTATTGTTTGGTTTTAATTCACTGTTTATAGAAACATAAAAGAAACATAATGTAATATGTAATAGCGTAGCTCCAACCTTGTAGAGGCTCTGCCAGTCTGATACTTTAGTGAAGGAGAAAGACATTCTGCGCAAAAGAGTCTAACACACAGACACACATACACAAACAGATTGTTCAGGTATTGAGTCAGTTAATACATTTTAAATGGTCACAGATGTGAGGGAACAGAGGCTGTTGATTAGGGGTGTTACAGGGATATTTCTGATGTTGCGTAGCGAGGAGTGCAGGATGCTCTGGGAGTCAGAGTTCTGAGGTGATTTAAAGAAACGTATCACTTCCTGTCTTCTGTTTAACACAGCAAGGTCCTGTGTTGGCCGCTGAAACCACTGGCTGAGAAAACAGACAAAATCACAGAGCGATGTAAACGAATGAATGAACATTAATCCAATATATATCTCCTATAAAACACATCATAAATTATAGTATCAAAAGTAGTTGGAACCCCTATCTTGTTGCCATAGAAACAGGCAGTGGTATACGATCCTTGATAATAAGCACTCCTTGAATCACTAGCACTGGTGTTGTTTTATAGTCAAACGTGACTAAGAGCTTTTTCATTCATTTTGTAGCTTCAATACGTTTTGCTTCATTCATTCATTTTCTTGCACTGCTGTTTGTTTTTAAAACAAGCAGTTTCCTCAGGTGGGAGAATTTGACAAAATGTTAATCACATTGTCTTATGAAGTATCTTAATGCATTACACAATTTCATCCAAATAATTATAAAGGGTTTAGGCAGTCATACCAGTAATTTTGTTATAACTAGTATAAGTATCTGACATAAGTTCCCTTTCGATGATATATTTTTACATTGGCCTAAAAGTCCAACAAAATAAATTTCAGAAGTACAATTTTATACAGCGTGCCAACAAATTTTTTTTTCATTTTGGAAAAGTGGACCAGCTGAAAAACGTATTAATGTGTCTATAATAAAACCCTTATGTTCTCTGTTGGCGATGTGGCCATTGCTGTTAATGTATGACTGGATATGTCACTTACCGAAGTAGTCTGGTGCCAAACTTGCACCTGCAACGATTTAATATTCCTAAAACATGAAGGACAAAATGTTTGCGTAATACACATAACTATATAGGCCAAGGAGGTGATATCATGAAATGCTACTAGCAGAGCCACATACCATAAAGACTGAGTCCCTCCTTTTCACCTGAATGTAGCTTGTAGACTGATGGATGCAGTTCTGACTTGAATATCTGCAGGACACTGTAACACACATAGGGACTCAAGCTAAAGGCAGCTCCATCAGAAAATTTAATTGTGCAACAAAGAACAAATAATGAGTGATCATGATCAGAAGCTGAATATATTTTACAATGTTTGTATATGTAATTGTTTCAAAGAAGACATTTACCTGTTTGTATTTTGGTCAATGTACACCACACCTTTGCTACAATGGGATGAAGCACACATCGTATGTCAGATTGCTTGTTGTTCATTCGTGAAAATTACACCACGTAAGGACAATTTAGTTTATTGGCAGGGTTTTCAAAAAGGTAAATCACTGAAGTATAAACCACAATCAAAATTTGGCACAAACGACTGGGCACCAGTGGATACTATATATAAATTAAATCCAGTCAAACAGTCATGCAAAAATAGGCACAGAATGAAGGAACAGCACTTCACAAACCACACAGTAAAAAACTGATCCAATCCCGTTTGAGTGTGTGTGAGCTCATAAATATATTTATGAGTGTTTTACAGTGTGTAGGCGTGGAACTGCAGGATAGGAACTCCAACACTGCTGTCTTCCAGTTCTACTCCCACTCTCCTCCTGTCCAGACATTTCAGAAGCGCACCCAGTGCCCGAAGCTACCCACCACACACACAAAATGAACACACTTAAAACACACTAGAATGATGGACAGCTGCAATGTGAGATTTTATATGAGCAGTTGGTTCACCATCAGGGGAGAGTCAAAGGAGATACAGGAGGAGAGGTGGGACATTCTCTCTTTCTCAGTGATGGAATGGGGGAGGAAAGGCAGATTGGCCGAAAGCAGTCTCTGCTTGCTGACCTCCAGACCTGCAACATGAAAGCACGAGAGTTTCAGCCCACACAGCCAACAGTAAAGGGACTGACTCATAATGAAGGATTTTGTTGGCTATGGGTGTTCTCCCTGACAAATAAAACTGGATGCGGGTGATTGATTATTATGGGTATGCTTGTTTACCAAAGTCAACGTATGGATAAGTCACCACCTCAGGTCTGTAGTCTGGGTTTGAGCCTGCAAATGACAGAAAGCAAGCTGAAGAATGACAAAAAGACAAACATAATAAATCCTCACCTATACTGGTTTAACATGATTTAAATTATTGCCATTCACACATAATCACTATAAGATGCTCAGCGTAACTTGACCCTGAATGTCTGAACCACAAAATCTTAAATATTAAAACCTGACATTTTTCCTCAGCCATCATTCTTCCTCACCCAGACGCTGCAAGAAGCAGGTCATGCTGCGCTCCTGTTTAGCACTGGTGATGATTACATGGGGACTGACCTCTTGGATGACTACATTAGAAGAGAGTTTTAGTTTAAAGACGGGGAAAAAGATCCTTATCATTTTAAACAGATGGCCAAGAATATTCCTTAAAGCAAGGACATGTGTATGTCTACCTCGAGCCAGCAGTTGAAGCTTGTGGTTGTCAGGACTGTCTGCCATGTAGTGCAAAGTGGAATCTTGACTGTCATAGAAACAGAGACCCACCTGTCCATGCTGTACCAAAACACCCAATAAAACCTAGAAATATGAACAAATAGGTGCAATCATCTCAGTGCTGCACTCAGTATTCCCACATCCAATCTGATGGAAATGCTGATCTCAGTTTGAGATTTTGTGTTAGTTTGTCCACTATTTCTACATTTTGAAGAAGCGTTTGATGGTCACATTTCACAGATGTAAGTCGCTGTATCCCTCAAAGATAACTAAACGTCAAGCTTTGAATATTTGACCACACCTATTACTGCTTTAAACTTTGTTCATAAACAAGTTGGAACAAAAAAACGGTCTTCTTCACAGGAAAAAAAAGATTTTTACATATTCAGACATTGTGAAATGACTCTATTCCATTCCCTCAACCAAACAAAGCTGAAAGTCAGAAACTAGATATTTTCATGGCTGTTCTTGGTTCTTGGCTTTTCTTATTTTGAACATTTTAATGCATTATTATATTGGAAAATATAGAATATTATACAGTATATGCAGTGATTAATATATTACGTTTAGTTTTCATGACGTGTCATAGATGTACAAACTGTCTTCTCCAATTGAAATTTTGGATTTCAGCAACTGAATCACCACAAATAAAGTAAGTAACAATCTATTTTGCTTCATCTCGCATGTAAGTGGTTGATTCTAATATCCTCACCTCACATAATCCTTCTTCCTCTTCCTCATTGCAGTAAGTGGGACCACAAATAATCCCTTCTTCTCTTTCCACTGCAGCCATTATCAGTTAATTCTGCACAGAATCACACAAATTAAACTCAAATTAGACAGATTTATGACAAACATCAGCTAACTTAAAGCAAACAGTCAAGGTTCACACATTAGCTGTTAGCCAAAAACAAACTAAATGTCATACAAATTAGCTGCTGGTTAACCAGGCAAGCCACTGTTCTATGAAGTCTTCTTACCTTATGTTTACTTAAAATGTCTATCATTAATTAATTTCGTTGTACTGTTGACTTGAACGTCTGTATAATGACAATGACGTTTGACATTAAAAACAGTAATAGAGTTTTGTATTATGTCGGACCTGTTTCTAGAGGACCGCTGACCGCGCGCTCCTTTGCGCATGAAAATGGCTGCGTTCCATTAAGCTTTTTCAAGAGGCTATGACGATAAGCCACAACGCACAATACCAGGTTACTAACCCGGAAAAACCTGAATGGACTGCAACCAATAGGACGCAATGGAAACTATTTATTATATTATTGTGAATTATATTGTGTTTATTATTATTTCACGATCCACGACCTCAAGGCACCTAGAATCTGAGTCATCGTTGATGCTGATCCAAACCAACAACAACAAAATTCAGTTAATTCATTAAGGTTCTGAATAACCACAATAAATTTTGTGCCAACCTCAAAAAGGTTCCCGAATAAATGTGTGAATTTTGTGCAATAGGGTTCATATCCATCCATTTGGGTACCAGCTATGTTAGAAAGCATTACATATATAAATATGTATGTATTTTATGGAATGTGGTCTTATGAGTGGCAATGTATGTATAGTATGTCTGGCTAATTGTTTTTCATGAGAAAATGAAGAGACCTTATCATTATTTGTCACACCATTCCTGTTAAGGTATCAGCATTGATAATATTGCAACTGATGTCAAGAATTCAATGATAAAGTTTAGATAAATTTGATATCACCTTTAAAGAGTGTGTCACAAAGTAAATCATGGCTCACTAGGAGGTCAGAAACAAATATAATCAAGCATTAAAAACACATTAGAAACATTACTGAAGTTCCTGTCTGGTCGAGCAAGTTTTAAAACATGGAATAACATTTTGTTTGTTTGTGGCTAACAGCTAACTTATTAACCTCAACAGTGTGCTAAGTCTTGATAATGTATGTAAATAAATCTAATATCACTTCAGTTTGTGTCATTCTAGAATTAACTGTTGTCGTCTGCAGTGGGAAGTAAAAGAGGAAGAGAGATTGTTGCTGGTCCCACTTTAACAAAGAAGAGGAAGAGGAGAAAGTCTCACGTGAGGTGAGATTATTAGAATCAACCACTTCTCTTTGATAAATAGGAGTGTAGTAGTGACTCTGTTCTTTAAATCCAAAATGTCTGCTGGAGATCTTGTACACCTAACATGTGTCATAAAAACTAAATGTTATCTATCATTTATAGTGTATATGATATGTTCAATTTTATAATTTCCTATATGCCAGTGCATTCAAATGATCAGAATAACAAAGGAGCCAAGAAAATATCTCTTTCAGCTGTGTTTGGTTGAGGGAATGGAATGGAGTAAATTCACATTGTCTGAGTATGTACAGTAAAAGTCTATTTTCCTGTAATGCAGAAGTTTTATTGAGAGCCTGTAATTGATCTTGAAATCTATCCTTTAAAACGTGATTTTTCGATATACTTTCACTTTTGAGTCTCTTATGAACGTCACCATAGTTTCACATATTAAGAGTGGTTGCCATCTGGTAATTGGTTGATTTCTGTATGCAAACTAGTTTCTTGTCTTTGTCCTGTCTTTCATGTGTAACTTGTGTTTGAGTGCTTCATCTGTATATCGAACAGTTGTCCTCTCAGTGACCTAGATGTGGCTTTACCTTTGAAGGTTTAGGCTGCTCGCTTCACTTCCTTATTTGTAAGTAGTGAATGAAGAGGATTTGTAGAATAGAAAAAAGTAGTAGTAAAAAAGATCACATTAGATGTCAGCTTATTCATTTTACATCCATTTTTTATTATTACAGTTAAAAAACATCCCCAAGTGACCTTGGCATATTTCACACTTGAGAATATTATTAGAATTCTGCAATTTCACAATACAACATCATGGAGTGGATCTTTAAGTTAATAATAAATAAGTGGAATATTAACACATTTATCTTGTCCATTAAAATACCAAGAGGGTGTTAATTTCTTCATACAAAATAATTACTGGCACACACTGTGCAGCGATTGACATCATAGGCCAGAAAGCAGATAGTGCTGGAGAGAAAGGGGTAGGGGCAGCTTGTTTATTTGATTCTGCCTCTGATGCCCTAAAATTTGTCGGATGGAGAGTCCACATAACGCCATCAGAAGAGGTGGATCACCTGTGAAGGAGAGAGAGGGACAGTAAAATTATATGTAATTGTGAAGATTTTTGTCACCACAGTAGCCATATTTCACTTTACAGGTGTTTGAATTCACAAGGGATAAATAGCTCAGTAGTACTTAAACATTAGGCGTGCAGTCTCTGTGAACAGTACAATTGAGGGAAAATTATTACCATCATCTATATGTCTTGTTCAAGAAAGTCAGGGTATCTGTTCTAACAGCAGTACCAATCGCAGTAATAGTAACAGAAGGTGTAGTATGTGATCTACGCTGATATGCTTTGTATCAGATCATATAAACGAAATTTGCTAAATTACATCATAAGCAATAAACTGACACTCACGTGTGGCACCGTTCACGTAGCGAAGCCGTATGCTGGCTCCGCCCCTCACGCTGCTCACAGCTGGAAACAGCTCCACCCCCCGAGGTAAGTTCGTAAAAGCAGCGCCGAGGAAGCTTCCGTCAACAACGTAACCCAGAGTCCCTGCATCAGCATCCAGAACCAGCAGGACACGCTCAGGGATGGGCAGAGGTGTCTCCTCCATTTCTTTGTCAGAAAGTGGTGAAATGTGAGGCCCAACAAATTTTAAGGCCTCAGAGTGACGAATCCTACTTTTGTCTGGGTAGAGACCCACAGTTTGTCCACCGTGCCAAAGCTGATTGGTTTTGAGTTCCCAGCCCCAGGACTGTGAATCACCACCCACCAGCACATTGTACCCCGAGGCCTGCAGGGGGCAGTTATGCCTGGAAATGCCCATGACAGCGTGACTTCCTCTGTGGCTGGGGTGCCACAGCACCTCCCAGATGTGCAGTCCACTCTTTACGCCCCTCTCTGCCCTCACCCCATCGCTGCTCAGTTCAACAGGTAAACGTGTTGCTTCTTCTCTGCTGGCAGAAAGCGTGAAGTGAGGTGAGCGGTGGACAGAGCTCCAGTATGAGCGCCGGTCGCCTGATGCTACTGGAGGGGAGTTTAATGTGACTGCCAGACGAGAGGAGGACGGGACAGCCAGTAAAGGAAACACTGGTGAAGAGGAGGGAGGGCGGTCTGCTGCTGCACTGTACAGCCAGACTGACAGGGTGAGACCCATTGATGCACAGACAGATGACACAGGTAGCACTCAGGGTAACTCCGACCTCTGCTCGGTCCTGTCAGACAAGAACTGTGGAGGCAGGAGACAACACAACTCAGTACTGTGGCTTCGTAGAACAAAGCCACTATAGGTTCTGCTCTTGGTGCTGACCCTGATCCTTTCATTGTAGCTATGGGTCAGATGCAGAGGAGAAAATTTGCAAAATAATAAAATAATATTGTGGCATCTGTTACCTGATATCATTTATATTATTTGAACAAGACAAATTCAATAGATTTGTACTGCCTGGCAGGTGTATGTACTCTAACAACATTTATGTAATGTGGAACATTAATATAAGTTATTCCACTGCAGCTTTAGAAAGACCAAATAAACTGAATACGGAATGTGTAAAAATTTGAATGTGGTGCAAATAAATTTAACTATCTACTATTATCATGTGGATATGGTAATGATATGGAATGACAACTGATAAAATCAAAGAGCACAGTAGAGTGGAACAGTGTAAGGTAATTTAAAGTAGAATAAGGGGAAATAGTAGAGTACAACAGAGTAACACAAATTAGAGAACAACGAATGGATGAATGTGTGGATACAACGAATGTAAATAAGTAAATCGCAGACTACAGGAGAGTATAATGAACATAAATTATTAGGGTACACTACAGAGTAGTGTGGAATAGATGATGGTAAATTACAGTGGGATAAACATCAATTATGGCTATTAATACACTGATGCAGAGCAGGATAAGTGAAGTGGGGTAGAGTTGAGTAAAGTAGGCCTATAGTGAAAATAGGAAGTGAAGCTTACCGGCTGTTCTTCTGGTCGTTTCCCCCTGTTCGCAGTGTGCAGGCTGTTCGTGTCGGGGTTTATAAGCGCCTCTTATCGCGCGTCCCCTGCGTATTATCACCGCTCGACGCAACTGTTGATGTTCATGGGCCGACCTCCCGGCGGGAACAGCGCACACTGACGACATCCGGAGCGGCAGTGACAAGGACGGGAGACACTGACGCGCTTGGAAATCGATGAACTTTGAACAAAAGCCACATCGATACAGCGCCAAATACGACGACTGTGAAATCAAGCCTAATCGCCGCCCTTTTCTTCATTTTCGTTTTTCTTCTGCTCATCGCGTTCGGTAATGAATGTAAACATATAGGGCGAAGCAGACGAAGAGGATCAAACTCGGACATTTTATGAATAAGAAGAAAAACAAAAAATAGAAGCCAAAGCGGCTCATTATTCACGAGTGCGCCTGTGCTGGAGAGCAGCGGGGATTTGGGGAATTTTAGACCGAAGTATTGTTTGACAGGCAATGCGGTTGTTTCCAGCAAGTTCAAACATTCCAGATCTTAGCTAACGTCTGGTTATAAACACGAGCGATTAGTATGCCCTAACATTAAAAGCGCAAATTGAGTATCATTGGGTTGAACACCCGTCATGCCCAGCACAGGGGTGTATTGTGTGTGTCTATACATAAAGTATGTATGCTCTTTTTTGACAGAATTCGTGTTCATGTCATAATATTTCTTGTGGGGCTCATCTTGAGATCTACTTTCATAATATATTTGCATCTCGCCTGTAAGACAACCACGAAGGCTTGAATACCCCGCTAACAGGAAAGGAGAGCGAAGATAAAAGTTGTCAAACATGTAATGTGCTAGAAATGTTATCACAGTAATCACAGTTACCAACAATTGAGTTTTTTTTTCTTCAACAACTGTACAATTATAAATGTATTTTGTATATACAGAGTAAAAATCTCAAATATATGACATCTCAGCATTGCCTCATTGGATGTAATGAAGATGGTTTGTTCCTCTTTATCCCCAGTGGAATGTGATAATCATGGTTTCTTTGATTAAAGCCTGTAAGATAGATAAGATAGAATGTTTGACCCAGATGAATCACTCCATACTGTAAATGTTGTAAATATGTCAGATATTTGAAGACAATCAACTGGAAATACCTATTTTATTCTGTTGGAACCAGGGAATGTCCTAGAAAAAACCCAAAACAAATGATGCAATTCAGACCTAAATCCATTATACTGGTCTCTGTGCATGTTAAGAAGTGTGACGTTGAAAAGTATAGACTATAATATCAATTCAATATCATCTCCATGTCCACCATAAACATTAATTTGATGTAGCTTCTCACCTGGAGAGCCCTTCTTGTAGTAAATCAGCCCAGCGGTCATATAGATCAGCCCCAGTAGGAGCCCTGCTGTCCCGACAACTATTTTGTTCCTGTCTGACTCAGGCAGAGGGTCTGAAAAAAAAGAAGAACAACACTACATAACATTTTACATTTTCATTATGGAATCCAAAGAGAGTTCCCTTAAATTACCTTGTTGCACTCTTCTAGACGAAAGACAGTTTTATTCAGGAATTATTGTATCAAATGGAAATGGTCTAGATATAGATCGTTCAGTCAGACATATTAAGTTTAGAAACTATGGAATCTCAGCTAGAATCAAAAGGAATGTTTTGTGATTGTTAACAAGCCTTAGCCACCCATATTGGGTAGGTAAGGATGGATACTACTATCAGTTCAGCCGAGTTTAAGTATTTAACATACTGTATATGGTATATAAAGGTACAGTATATGTCCACATGTCATCAGTATGCATGCACATACCCCAGTCATAAAACTTGGGCTCTGGGAGGCTGGCGTGCTCCACCACACAGGTGATTTTCTCTCCAAGTTTGGGACTGTACTCCAGGTGGGAGTGGATCTGGTAAAACCAATTCCCATCGGGCAGTTCTTCAGTGGAGGTCACATGGGACGTCACTTCCTTTCCGTCCTTCAGCCATGTCACTTTAATTTGCTTGGGATAAAAATTGTACACGCTGCAGGTGAGAATGCCTGGATACTTGCTTCTGGTTGCTTCACCTGACCTCAGCCTGACGTAGGGCTCAGCTAGAAGGTACCCAAAACAAAAAGATAATCAAGAAGTACATCTGTCATTTGTAATTCAATAATATAATCTGTCTTTAAAGTGATTTCTCTTATTTCTTGTGATCGTGAAATCACCTGTACGCAAAAGTGTATAATAAAAGGTGGGGATGCTGGATTTGCAAATGTTTGTATTCTTTTCCATTTGCTTTACAATAGATGGACTTTTGTTCAGCCCCTCCGCAGCTTCTTGCCCTTTTTTTGTGTAGCCGATCCATTTCCCCACAGTGCTGTTGTATTGTAGCCATAAAAGCATGTTGAAGAAATACTGCTCCAGGAACATAGCATCGTGACCATCACTGGATTTGATCTGACAGCGAGAAAGTCCATAACCAAAGATAGAATCTGTGAAATAAAAAATGGTATGGCTTAGTAATAGTTGAATGCAAAATATGTCAACAGAAGCTCGACTTGCTTTCAAGCAAGTGGAAATTTGAAACTGCCTATCGTGTTTGTTTACTATTTTGAACAAAAACACGAGACGCAAAGATGGCTTCACAAAGCAAGCAGAAAAAATGTATGGAAACAAATAATACTTAGTGAACATATTTACAATAAAAATATAAAGAACTAAGTCCTTTTTTATGTTACTCACCCATTCCTGAACATGGTGGATACAGCAATAGGACAGTTAGGAACATTAGAGCGCACATGTTACCGTGTAAGCAAGACGCAACTATAAGCGACTCTTTTGAGGACTGAAGTTGAAGTGAGCTGATAGAGTGCATAAAAAATGAGGAAGTACATTTGCATGTAGACTTTGTTCCCACAGAGGTGTGGCAACCACGGTTCAGTGTCGTGTTCTCATTCCATGCCCATAGTCTCATTGTATGCAGTAACTTAAGAGTTTTTGCCTATAATGTGGGCATCAACCATATGCTGCTGCGGATCCATCATTTCAAACCTTAAAACTGTCATTAAGGACATATTCTTTTTCCAGCAAGAGTCAGTTAGATGCATTCCCATTTGGTTTTATTCAGATTTATTCTTATATTACAGTATATCATTGACACACAGGTCTCTGTCAGTGGTTTGGAAATAGCAAATTATTGAAAGTTAATCAGCCACGCAAATTATTAAGTAATTCATTCAGTTATGGTTACTCATGTGTGCTCTGTATTTCCTTGAACATTCCCACTGTAAAGAATAATACACAGCATGCACACTATTCATGTTGTAGCGCAGGTCAGTAAAACACATTGCAGTATTTGGAAGGAATTTATTCAATTCAATACACAGAAATGTCTTTTGTTATACGGATGATGATGTTTTCATCACTTATATTGACTGTATCAGCTATTTCATTTAACGTAAGCCTTACAGCCTCTTATCCCTATTAGCTGTCCAGTCATACTAAGAGTTATTTCACAGTTATATAACATCTGCATACCCATGTAAGCTCTTCATTGTATTCTGCTATGTCTTTAGCTAATGCATCACTATTGTCTAACGCCACTCAAGGATGGCTGCATAAAACAATAAAATTCATACAAGCACCTTCTGCTTGTGTCCCATATATAACTCTAACCTGTGATTACTTATTGTTTGCATTGAAACAATGTCTTCTATGATGTCCCTTCACGATTAAAAATGTCCCAATTCCAATTCCGAGCACGGCCACACTTAGGCCCACACCACAGAACACATCAAGTCCCAGACTGTGATGACTCAAGTCAGTCACTGTGAAAGAAAGGGAGAGCCAAAGTGTGTTATTACACATGATAAGGATATAGAAATATTAAAATGCAATAGATACTTTTTTTTATATTTGAGTAAAGAAATCATAAAGCAGTTACCCCAGATTCTTGTTTGTGGTTTTTCTAAGGCTGAATGCTCTATGGTGCAAGAGTATATGTCCCCGTCCCTTGGGGTGAATGTTAGAGTTGAGAACATGTAGAAGGTACTATCATCATTAGGATAGTACTGACTGAGAGAAACCCCCTCAGACACCACGTGGTCATTTTTGGTCCAGGTGACAATTACAGATGGCGGGTACATATAATTCACAAAGCAGACGAGGCTGTTTTCAACTGCTCGCTGAACGTCTTCAGAGGGGTAAAGGGCACTTTCAGGGGCAGCTTGCAGGGTCAAATGACAAAGTCGAAAGACACAAAGTCAGTAATGTCACTTATGTCACTACAATTCAAGCTAATATCATATACTGTATGTCCTTTACCTGTTTCTGGCAGTACATGTTTCTCTTCTTTTGCCAAAAAGGACATTAAGGCAGAACAGGCTAATTTGTGTTTCATTGCATCACGAAGTATCCTCTCAGGGTCTAACAGTAATGCACCTGGATCGCCGGTAATAAATGGAGGGACGGCGTACACGAGCTCCTTCTTTTGGTAATCAGCATGTAAAATTTCTTCACCATCAAACTCAATGTTGAAGTCAATCGTTCCATTGAAAAAGCAACCCGTGAGAATGGAAACTTCATGAAGAACTGGAAAAAACAATGTGAACCTATGACCTTTTGGCTATGGGGTAACAGTGCTTATCACCAAGGGAAATATCATAACAAATTTAAAACAACATTTTAATTCCTTCATTTCATAAACAGTTGGTCTTACATCTAATGTGTGTTCTGACTAATCCCGGCATTTAGAGTGACTATCAGCACAAAATCAAACAAACTTCCTTATATATTTATTAAATTGTTCATAAGATTAGAGTGACATAGAACAAAACTTAAATTTGTGCCTCTTACTTACTTCTTACTATATACTGTACTAGTTGCTAGTTTGGCGAGTCAGACCTAACACTGTACATAAAAAATAAGAGAAAGTCATAAAGCATTTCTAATGTGTTGTTTCTTTCTTTCCTTATCTCATTGATCTGAAACCATGAAAAAATATGATAGAGTTTTCATTTAGCATTAAATTTCAACGTAGTCTTCCACACTGTGAGTACTTTTACTTTAAACAAAGCTTAACAAATAAAATAATCATAATGTAAGCCTTTCACTTTCACCAGTACAATGGTATGGAATAGCAGAGTTTACACCTTCCACCGGAGACTTGACTTGCTCATTAGATCAAAAGAGTAGTTATAATAAAATAGTAAAATAAAAAGCCCGAGTCTACCTTGTGAAAAGCCGCACTGTGTGTTGAGCAGCAGGATAATGAGACTTAATTGTTTCATTTCTGAGCTTCCAAGTCTCGGTCGTACACAGACCGAGCACACCGTAAGTCCGCACCAATGAACTTGGCGTGTTGCGTTTTTTTCTCTTATGTATTCCAGTAAGTCATGTGACCAGACCATGTGGTACATGTAAAAAAGAAAAAGAAAAAAGGTAACACTGTTTCTCAAACAAGTGGAAATTTGAACAGCACAGTTTTCATGTTACATCTGTTAATGGTAACGTACCAGTCTGACTGGTTATACAGGAATGCACTTCTCCACTGAGAAATGCAATGAGTGCACAAATTAAATGTGACGTTTACTATGCAGGGTCACAGCATACACTATTCAGTGTTATAAAATAATTGTTGGCTAATGAGCTGATAATGTGTTGTAAAATAACAAACAAAAAACAAGTAAATATCAGACTAGCAACTAAAACAGAACATAGAACAGACATACGCACACACATAAATATATAGAGAGAAACTAAACAATCGATCTAGATAGATAGATAGATAGATAGATAGATAGATAGATAGACAGATAGATAGAACTGCCGACGGAACATGCTGTCACCTAAACACACTTTGAATAAAGTCTTTACAGGCAACATAGGTAAGACAATTTAAAAGAACGTCTCTCGGCTACATCGCAAGTTCCACCTTTCGGCCGCTGGGTGTCGCTGGAGGTCGGTGGATGTGCGGGTCACTGCTGGTGGAAGAAGCCGCCTGTTGGTGCTGTTCACGGGCATGTGGCACAGAGGAACGGGGCCGTCCTCCTCCCTGACCGGGGCCCGTCCATAAAAAAAAAAAAACAATCCGAGCGGCAAAAGGGCTGCGGGATGTACAACAGGACAGAAGAACCGACAAAAACAGAGGAACGCTGATACTCCAGAACATGGAGTATCGCCTGCCCTATGGACTAACTGAATGTACGATGGTGTAATCGCTTGGACTGTTTGTCAAAAGCGAAAGGTTCTGCTTCTACTTTATTTTTTAAATCGTTTACGTTGATACAAACATCTGCAATGATGATGCGAGCCATGGACTGGAGTAGGACCGCTGCGATTATTGTGTGCCTTTTTGGATATCATTTCTCCATTGCTGTCGCCAAAACGTTACAGCAGGACAAAGCCAGTGAAGGTAAGAGAAGATTGCACTTTTATTTGTTAACATTGTCAGCGAAAAGAGCTAGCTGGCTAATTTGGAGGCTAACGGTGCCGCTAGCCTGCCAGCTTTCATTCAGATGCTGCTGATGTGACCCAAAGTTAGCTAGCTGCTGCTGCAAGTTAGCTGGTGGCAGAAAGAGCACAAACAAACGTCGCTGTCGCATAAATGTTTGGAATTCAGCTTAGTTCTCCGTGGTTAGTTTGTAACTGAACTTTAAATCGTTTAGTTTCTCTCAAACTGCGGTTTAGCTGCATGAAAAGGGACCAAGAGAGACAATGTGAGTTTATGTCTTCTGTGTGTTTTGTTTCAATACTGACACTATTTGATGCTATGATTTATTACCGATCGTTGCTATGTTTCGGCACTCTTTTCGTGTGTGTATGTGTCTGCGTGTGTGAGCGCGCGTGTGTGAGTGTGACCGTTCTTGTGTCCATTGTATTCCCTTTGGGGCCAAAAATCTGTTCAATTCGTCATTTTGTTGGGACGTCCCACCAGTCACAGGGACCATCAACCTGATCAGGAGTAAGTTTAAATTTAAATTTAGAAGCATGGTACATTTAGATACAGCATGGGTTTAAGATGGTTGTAGTTATGGTCAGAATAAGCCTTTAGGGTGTTAAAGTAAGTCATTACAATGTGCTGGTGTGCAGCACAAATATATGCTTATAGGCTGCAGGGGATGTGCTTGTTGAAATGTGAATTAAATTTTGTTTTTGCTGCTTAGACAGATCCTGATTCAAGGCTGCAGCAGTAATTATCCACCTTGTGCAGGTGTTCTAGAGCAAGTAGATGAATTCCTGCCAGCTCCAGTTTTATAGCTGACGGTGTATTTTGAATACACAAACTGTGTACATCTCTCCTAAGTTGGGTTTATGCACCATCAGCAAGCGGATCTGACATTTGCAAAGTCTGGAAGAGAGTGAGAGTCACCGTACAACTGTTTGCATTTTATTCAGCCGCCACAAAGCTGTCATGCAATAGAAGCCTTCAAGAGCAGCCACATGTTGGTAGATATGCCTTTTCATTCCTCACTTGAATGCGTGTGCTCATCCCCACGACAAATCTCTGTGCTCTATTAAAATTCTCGGTCATTTCTGGGTGCTCATTTGTGTTTGGTTGGCCTACGTGTGGAAATTTTGTTTAGATTAGAGCAGTCTGTGTACACATAGCCATAAGTACTTAAACACACTGTAACTATGACCATAAATTAGTCACAGTTAGAAGAAATTAAACATTGTGCATGCACTGATATTCTCTCCGGGGTTCAGTTATTTTCAGAGCAGTGTTTACAGTTACATGTTCATGTATCGTTTACTGATGGAAATATTTAAAGTGACCAACAAGATTAAAGTTACTTTCTCTCTCTCTTGGACATTTTACCCCACATTGACCTTCAGTTGTCCCTGGGGGGTGTGGTCGGGTCGATACCGAGGGTTTCTCCTCGTCTGTTCAGGAGACAACATGGCCGAGCGGAGCCAGACAGACAATATGCCCACAGATATAGATCTCACTCGCATTACTGCTTGCCATAATAGGCATGGCATTGCATCTCCACCAAGAATAAAACACACATTCTCTGGAGCTGAACAATGGCTGCCAGGAAGCATATGCATACACTACTGAATATATAGTCACCAGCTAGCCAAGTTACATTAATCATGTGATATTAAGTCTGAATGCTGACAATGGTGGAGAGAATATCTCAGATCTGGAGATGGAGAGAAGCCTGTCATATATAGACTAGAATACATGAAATGAAGAGAGTTAATTTGTCCCCCCAGCTGAGGGGTGGAGAATAGAGACGTAATTGCAGGGGGCCCCTCTTGAGTTAATGAGATTGAGCACCAGTATCTAATCTCACTTTTAATCCAGACTAGGGAAAATAATAGTCTTAATATCTATTGATAGCTCCCTGTTTATGATGGTAGAGCGGTACTTAAGTATAGTCATGTGTGAATGTGTGTGCATTGTTTTGTTTTCTTTAAACTCTTAGTTAACTACCAATGGCTCCATCTTTATCAACAATGGAGTTTATTTGAAATTCTAGATGTTTCCAGCTATAAATTGTAGTCTGAGGAAATATACAGTATGTATAAAACTCTATGCAACACATCTTGGACAAAGAGAATCTCAAGGGAAATTAAAATGACATAGCTTGAAAAATTACTTACTTGGTGTTTTACTATGTCAGTATTATAGCCCAAAACACAAACAGCAACGAGTTGTGCCATAAAGTCAATATGTCACGTGTATTTCTTGTAATCTTGCTTCAATCTGCTTTTCTTTCTTTGGCTGTACTGCGATGAAGGCAACAATAAAGAATTTGGTGTCTACATGATGTCCCATTTTATGCAGATTTCAGTCCTAAAAAACATTTTATTGCCTTGATTGGATTCTAATTGATGTTGGGTTACATGTGGACGTATTGATCGTCGAAAACATTAGTTGCTGTTAGTTCGTTGTATCGGTTTTGTTGTCGATAACTGATACCTGATCAGTACTAAGACTCTAACAAAGTATTTTCAGTGCTTGACAGGTCACTCCGATACTGAGATGCATTAAGCTTGCGTTGCTGCATTCATGTAGTTAACAAACTAGCTTTCCACTAGCCTCCCTGTGTGTAGAGTGCATCTGCTTTCCCCCCACTCTGTTTGGAAGAACACCAAAGCTCTCACACACCCAGTGGAGGTCTGCCATACCACAGATTTCCAGTTTATAGCAGCTCACTTTCAACTTGCAATGCTTCTTTGCAACATCTGATTACCATTAAACACAATACACATCAACTAATGCTCCGTATACACAAATACATGTACACGTATACACACTCATTCTCCTTCCCAGTGCTTCTCTTATCACTTTCTTGCTGGTACACGCACACATCTACCCTGCTGGTTTGGCCACGGTTTCCAAGGATAATTGGTCTGAAATCACAGCATTGGTCTAGCAAGTCTCTTTGATGCTTCAGCCCTCCATATGGCATCCAAACACACACACAGATAGAAAGGAAGAGAATGGAAGCCAGGTAGAGTTACTGTCTTAACCGTAGCATTGCACGGCCTCAGTGTAGCCTTGGCCTTCCGTCCTCTTCTGCGTCGGAGCAGAGTCTCCTAGCTTGTTTAACAATGATGTCACCACACCAGTGATTTATTGGATGAGGATTGGGAGGGGACTGTTGCATTTGTGAGTGTGTGTGTGCATTACATGTGTCTCAGGGGAGTTTTTCTAAAGTGAGCACAGCTGGTACCCCTAACAACAGATCATTGGGAGTGGGACAGGAAGTGAGGTCATGATCACCCTAAAACACAGAAACACACACATATGCAAATCTTAGTGCAATTGAGAGTTTTTGTCCAGTGGTACTTTTATTTCCTGCACCTCTACGGTGACAGAGATGTAAAGAAATGTAAATGTTGATGGTCCAGAGCACAAGCCATAGTGAAGCCTCGCCCAGACCTCTCAGGGTCATGGTTTGAGTTTGACATACGATTTACCAAGAATCAGCACATACAAAGCACCATATAAATTCCCTACATTATGCTGTCATTTGGTTCACATCTCTGTTAGGTGCAGGCTGAACACTTACCAGACCGTTAGTCTGAGTCATTCCTTACTGACTACATTTTCTTGTAGCGGGGGAGGGGCATTTGTCTCGCATAAAGTGAATGTTCAC
>OMNV01012421.1:0-32731 GCA_900303265.1 Brotula barbata
TTATATTATGTTATATTGCTCTATGCTTTTTTTTATCACTGTTCTTGCTGTTTTTATTGTTTGTGTTTTGTTGTTATCAGCTACTGGATGACTTTAATTTCCTTTGGGATTAATAAAGTATCTATCTATCTATCTATCTATCTATCTATCTATCTATCTATCTATCTATCTATCTATCTATCTATCTATCTATCTATCTGTCTATCTATCTGTCTGTCTGTCTGTCTGTCTGTCTGTCTGTCTGTCTGTCTGTCTGTCTATCTATCTATCTATCTATCTCTCTGTCTGTCTCTCTGTCTGTCTGTCTGTCTGTCTGTCTGTAAGTCTGTCTGTCTGTCTGTCTGCCTATCTGTCTATCTATCTCTCTGTCTGTCTCTCTGTCTATCTGTCTGTCTGTCTGTCTAATTAAGAGTCTTAAAGCATACTCAAGTACTGTAGTAAAGCGTTCTTAGTTACTTTACACTACTGCATGTCAATAACTGCTGTGGAGTGTTATAACTATGTTATAAACAAACAGCAATAAATAGTATTATTGCTCCGTTAAAGCGTTAATATGGTCATATTAATTTGTTTGTTTATGCGTTTCCAGTCTGGGAAGTGAAGTGGTGGTAAGGGAAGATACAGGCACACACACACACACACACACACACACACACAGGAAATGTGCGGCCTTCCAAGCGGTGAAAAAGCAAACAAACCAAACGCAACAATCCTTGGTTCATCCTTTACTGTGATTTCGAGGAGAGGAAAAGTTTCCCCCGAGGAATAAATCCGCCTGTCTGCAGAGACGCAGACGCTGATTAAACACGCAGCGTGTGCAAATACTATTGTTACTGAGGATGGTCACCATTCATCATTTCCATTCTTTTTTGGGGACAAATAAATAAAAAAAAGTCAAAAGTCAAATTTTCAATGCTTGATGTGTTGCAGGCTGGACAAACATCATAAATCAACTCTGCCAGGAAGCAAACAGAGGTTGAGGGGGAAAATAAGTGAGTGCCTGCTGGATCAACAAACACTTTAATCAAACAACTGAACTACAACACTACAAGCTTATCTCTTATTTTTTACTCCTCATCATCTGTATTCAGACACCTCCGGGTGGAAGCTGCCGTGACTGAATTTCTCCTGTCATATAAATGAACAACATGGGAGCTTCAGCCAGCAGCCCCTTAAATAACAAGCTTCATCACCAATACGCATACTGTATCCTGATGAACAAACTGCCTATAGCTGCTGTATACATTCTAAATATTTTCCAGACACTTGACTGAACAAGGAGAGCACATACACTTGAATATTTGGAGAGGCTGAGGCTTTGCGGAAGAGGGGGCACCGCACAAATATTTGAAGGGAGTGAATATTCAAAGGGCAATTGTGCTTTGAAGCGCGGGGAAATAAGCAGAGCCTTATCTTTCGTTTTCATTACTTTCTTATTTCAGCGGGGGTACACCGAGGGGGAGTGTGCATGACTGAGGCCACGGAGAAAATTGAATACAGCAGACATCATTATTTAAAACCTGCAGCCAATTATCAGCGTGAACGTTGGATTTGCTGTGTTATTCGGCCCTTACGTAGAGCGTGTATCCCCCCCGACACGCGGGTCACCAGGCACAAATGAAGAGAGATTGCAGGAGTTGTTGATGACCGTGAGGTTGAGGAGGATAGGCCCATGGAGCGGTCCTCCTCCCCGCGTGGTCACGTTGCCCCCACAGGCCCCTGGGAGCCGCTACAAACAACCTCGTGGACACACTGTGTCCATTCATTGCTTCTCATTAGAGGGCTGGGATATTACAGTGGACGCAGTAGAAGAAAAGAGGTGTTGTTGCAGCCTGTCTTGTCACATAAGTCTCATCCCGCTCAGGCATTACTGTATGTGGACTTGAAGGTTTGAAAGCAATTCAATCAGCGATGAGTTTTCACTCTTTTGTCCTTTGTTTGGGCTTTCATCTCAGTTTGCATTCATTAGAGACTCAGCAGACAGCAGGGAAAGTGCTTAAACATCGGCTTTTGTTTTCTTAACTGCCTATCCGAATTATGAATTGACGCTTGTGAAAAGCTTGTCGATTAATTATGAAGGTAGTTCTTGGAAGTATGGTCCTGCGATCAATACACCTTGACAGTGTGTCTTCTTCAGACAGCGATGTTCTAGGCAGCATGAGAGTAACAGCTATATGGATATATTGTTCATTGATCTTTGTAGCAGAGAAAGATCTGTTTCAGTTTTAATGGATCCTCAGTGCCATGCTATCTCTCTGCTCCTTCCCAGGCAGCTCCGTGATGGATGATTCTCCGAGCCCGAGAAGAAGTTTGTCTTCGTGCCAGACGATCAATAGACCCCTCGCCATGGCAGAGACAGACTCAGACCAACACCACTCAACTTTAAATCCCCTGACGGGTGGAGAAATGCCAAAAGCTAAAGGCCACATTTTAATCTCAGTGCTTTTAAGTCTCAGCAGCCATGGTAAATTTATATCTTGAATTTTGCATGGTACTGGTTCTGCAGTATTGACCTGCTAAAGACTGCGTTTTGTGGATTCCAGAATAGTTTTTAATGATAAATGCCAATAATGATAACGATTTTGTTATTTAAGAGTTATGATGAGTAAGTCTATTGCAGAATCTGTTGAATGACGCTCATGCAAGGGCACATTAACAGCGCCCTCTGGTGGTGGAAATGAAGTGGCCACGACACTAAAAAAAACAGAACAAATTATCAACATAACTGATCTTTTTGTGTTGAACTTTTTTATTGAAACTTTCGAGTGTCATTGTCTGTAAACCTCTAATTCTCGTGCTCTCTTATAACAACAGTTCACAGAATAAGCTCACAAACTTTAAGACTAATGTTTGCAAAATTAGTGGCTACTTATGCTAAGAAAAAGCCTCCACTAGAACTTTCCCAACTGTGTAGTAAGGTCGTTTTCATCTCTTAGTGCATTCAACTGGCATATGAAAGACATTTACCCCATACTGTGTTCTTTCTCGTTCAAATTTGTCTAGGTTTTGTCATCAGCTATTTATAGGGCTGAATTGAGTATGAGATCAGAGCCCCCAAATGAAACCAGCAGGAGAAATAAAATAAACTTCTGTGCGTCTAGAAGTCATAATGGAATACAAAACTCAATCATTGCATGGTTTTCTGTTGATAGTCTGTCTACAGACTATGTAGCATCAGTACTTCTGCCGTCTGGTCCAGAATAAGAACTTGAGAGTGAGAGTGGATGTATAAGTTTTTTTTACTGATACAAATACAGTGTAAACTTAACCACATGTCCCCGAGACACTAGAGATTTCATTGGAGGCTTCAGATTGTCAATGTGGAATGTGACATCATAGAGTAGAGATGTAGCATGTAGGGCAGGGAAAACAAATAAACCAATGCTTATGTGCACAAAGGCAACTCATGGAGAAACCCCAGAATATAAATATAACAGCATCAGCAGCACCAAGACTGAGAGGGGATGACTCATTCAAAGCCTATCAAAGAGACAGTATACACACACACACACACACACACTCTCTCTCTCTCTCTCTCTCACTCTCTAATAAGCTGTTTGCTATAGTCCAGCTGACATCCTGCGTTGAGGAGAGAACACACACAAATGTAGTCTGGAGATAAATTATTCAAGAGGGAGGAAAATGACAAACACTGTGTAGCCAAAAAAAAAGAAGAAAAAAAGAAAGACTTTAAGTATCTGCATGGGGCTGGAAATATTGTCTGTTTGCTGGTGGCTCCCGAAGTACAAAAATAGCTCTATAATTAAGATTTCACATCTGAGAGTGAATGAAAACAGAGAACAGTCCAATTTAATGAAGCAAAAGAAGCTACGGCCAGGTGCTCGTAAAACCTCCCCGCAGTCTCTAAAACTGTCCACATTCACATCACTCACACAGTTCTCCAGTCCCACTGTGACATAATACGACCTCCCCTCCCATTTATTGCAGCGCCTCATTCCCAGGTTAGTAACAATATTAATTACGCCATCGGCATACATGCCGGTCGTCGCAGACAGGGCTGTAATTTAGAATGGTCTTAACAACATATTACACATATTACACGTCAGCTACTGCAGGGGGCTGGAAACCTGTTTAGTACCCCATACACATACGCAGTTCAGTGGGGATGCTACTGCATAATTATATAACACGCTGCAGTTCTGTAAAGATGGCAAAAGTGTTTTTACTTATTTATTTTCAAATGACAGAATGTCTTCGATGGAGGGAGAGAGAGAGAGAGAGAGAGAGAGAGAGAGAGAGGGAGGGATGCATGTTGTGAACTTGAGTGTTTTATCTTTGCTAAAAAAAATTTAAAAATTACCAACGTAACATAACATAATCAAAAACTGATAAAGGCACAACCAACAGATGTCATTTCCAGCAACGTTTGCAGAAATGTTTTATCCCGTTCAGAAGAATCATGTCAATCAGTCATAGTAAACTCCTTTTTTGGCAGACGTAATCTGTTGAATTATCAGATTAAAAACAGGCTGTACATACGGCACCCACAGGTCTTTTTCATCTGAATTTAATTATGTAACATGGGCCACTGCCGCCGAACTAAATCAGTTTCTCTTATTAGTATGAGAGGTTTTTGATTAAATGCCAGTGAGCTACAAAAATCAATTGGTTCTAACTGTGATCTGACCATATTCATAGGCTAATGGCTCATCATGTACAATCTGATTAAGGATTACTCTGTCTGTAATTTAGCAGAGGTTAAACTGTGTGGCCTCTCTGCACTGCTCATCCTCCCCGACTGTGAATTACTGCGAAAATATACCACAGTGATCCCACTAATCCAGTTCATCTGCTTTTTCATTGTCATTGGCCAAAGTTGTACCGAGCTCATGAATAAAGGAAAAGGTCTTGCTTTTGCAGAATAGGAATGATAAAGGAAACTTCTAAAAAAAAAAAAAATCTAAAGTGGGTTTTTTCTTGATTGCTTTAGTTTTTCACAGCAGATGAAAGCGTATCAACAGCAACAAGGAGTTCTTTCAATGCTGTGCAGAGATCTTGATGTTGCTCAGCTGGAAATGGAGGTCGCATGGTATTTAATAATAGAAAAGGCTGCTGTTTGGAGGCACCGACTGCCAAAACACACAATCCACTGAGTTCACAGCCTCCCACTACCAGCCCAGTGAGTGACACAGAGGCACTCAACCGGAAGCATAAAGAGAGGGAGGAACGCGATGAGTTTGAGGTGCACATGAAGGGGTTAAAGGTACACAGATGGAATATGGGAACATTAGAGGATGGAAGAAAAACGATGCAAAAATGGAATGGATGGAGGGCTGCAGATAGAAAAATGCAGGATGGAAGAATGGAAGGACAGGACACAGCGATGGACAGTGGCAGTTGAGCGACAATTACAATTAGACGCGAATTTTTTTTTCTTTTAATGAAAAGAATCCATCCAGTCTCACTTTCATCCATTCACTTGAATTTTCCACTTTAAAGAGGTCAGATAATGCGAGGTTCGGTTTTCACTGGCTGCCTCTGCAGATCAGGTGCAAACTTGTTCATAGAGGGCCGAAGGCGATGGAATAAACCGAAACACCAGTCAGCCCTGCAGCTACACAGATGCGGCACTTTCAAAGGTCACACAAGGCGTTCCACAAACAAACACTGCAGTTTAGGCAAAACACCTCCTGCCTCTTTTCTATCCCGAAAATATCTTAAATGATCATCTGTCACTCCAAATCAACTTTTCCAATGATCTGATGTCGGCACTGGCAACAATGAAGTAACAGATTAAAACTGTATGTTGATATCAAGCAAATACATCCGGAATTAAACACGAAGCAGCTGGCTATTATGCATGCTGGAATAGTTAGATAACGCTGGTTGAGTAAATACGGGTTCCAGTAAGGAAAGGACAAATGAAAAATAGACTGTCAGTAATTTCAGTTATGACTCAAAACGACCAACTGGGGGAAAATTCCTTTATTTTTCAAATTTTAATCACCATTATTTCACATCAAGTCTTATCAAATTATCAGTTATCAGCTGTACTGCTTATGTACAACAAATCACTGAATGTCCTAATGCATTTAAAAAAAAAAAAAAAAAAATCCCAGCAACAACAAGCAAAGGACCCGAGAATCTTCCCTTGCTGTTTTAGTTCATAATGCTGCGAGTGTATGAATGCTAAGAAGTCTGCATCAATGTTATTGGGGTTTTTGTTTCTACCTAAAATTTGCCAAAATGAGCCACAATATAATTCCAAACCTATCAGGAGTAAAGGTGACAATCGATCAATCATCAACGAATGATCCACTGAATGAGACAAAAAGACTTTTGGCACAAAACATAAGCAATCTGCATCAAACAGAGGACAATCAGGCCAGCCGTCAGGAAAATTTAGAGTGTGTAAATGTTATCAACATCGTTAAAAGCGCTTCGATGACCCATTTCAAAATAAGAGCCCTCGATCATAAGCGAAAAGCGGATTTCTGACAAATGTCATCTCAAATTTGAAAAAATTACTATTATATGTACATATATATATATAAAAAAAGAATTCTTCATTTCCACAATGTGATTCCACGTCAGATAGATCGTGCTTCATTTCTGAAATTTCAGCGGAAAGTTTATCGTCATTCCGATGTGGAATTTCAAAAATACGACATGTTGATTGAGTTGTAAAACATTCTTAAGGAAACGTATCAGTCAAATTTTGATTCTACATTAACAGTAAATTAAAGCAGAGTATAGGTAGTTTTGATTTGAAATATTTCGCTTTTAGCCGTAGGGTTCTATTTTGATATCAATAACAAACAACGTTTTTACCGTCATGTATAGCATATAGACGCACTGCAAAATTCCTTGACCGCCTTGGCTTGACCGTAATCTCCAGTCAGAATCATCCGAGATGAAAGGGACTGGGTAACCTCACGTAGACGCAACTCATTTATGGTTCAGTCGGTATATAAGGTCATAAAAATATTTTGTTCAGTGTTCGCTCCGACACCGCTCAAGCCGATCTGTTTTTCAGTCTCATCGTTACTACCGTTACTGGAATAATTTTGCAGCTGCACTATTTTCCTTCTCGAGTTTTTCTTAAAAGCCTTTAATATAAGACTCAAACTGCGCCGTGTTTAGAGTCCGGTTCACGCCTTACGCTTCATCATAATCATTTAACTATCCAAACATATCGCCTGAATGAAGACGCCGTATTCGAATGTACGAACGATTCCATTGCCGGACAAAGCAACTAAAGTTCATTACGATTACGGCTCTCAGTTCGGTTACAGTTATGGATTAAGTCGGACGTGTCTTATTCTTATAGCAAAACCATTATGTGTCCATTGTGCGTGCTGTGTCGTGTAGAAAGTACAGTACCGTTATTGTCGCTGTAGTCAGGCGGAGAGGGGGAAATGAGTTTGTAGTGCCGAGAACTGAGAGGATGAATGGATGCTGCGCTGCCTAGCAACCGCTCAACCAATGAAAAATTAAGAAATTAGATCGACAATGAATATTCTATGGCATCGCCTTATTGGATGCATTTCGTTGCATTGAAAAACTACAGCTAGCTGGAATATGTTATTTTAATGCTACTCTTTTTTTTTTTTGTTATGCATCACGGATGAAATATCCAGACACAATTATATCACGTTTTCCTGTCTTTATAAGCATTCATAATATATCTGTCCAAGAGTGTTTTTCTGCACTTCCGTAAAGCTGAGCAAGGTGTTCTTGTACCACGATGTGTTTGACTTTCTACACAGCACCTAAATCTATTGCACTCTCTGGTAAATCCAGTGGATAAGTGGGTCAGCATGTTGGACGAGATCAATTTTGCCCTGGTGAGGGAATTCTTTTCTCTTCCCTGTAGACAAATCCAGGTATCTGAAAGTAATACTCCAGATATCTCCAGTGGTCATCAGGATTAAAACAAAGTCCTATCTGAACAGCACAGGGAGTGATCTTATCGAATCTGAGACATCTCCTCCAGAAAAGGCGTTTTCATGCAGCCCGTACAGAGCTGGTCCATCCACAATGGCGCTTCGTGCTGAAGAGGGGTGCGCCGGGGGTAGAAAATGTAGGAGACGTCATAGTTCAATAGGCAGCCAAGAGAGACCATGTATAAATCCGAGAAACGACACAGACGTCTGGAAAAGTAGGTAGGGTTGTGACATGTCCTGAAGATGCTGCCAAACTGAGGGTTGAAGAGGTTTTTAGTCATCGCCCTGCAACAGAAATGGTTGCGGTACATCAAATATTTGACAAAAGCACGTTTACTGCGATAGGACAGAGGGAAGTGACACGTACCTGAGTTCCTCTCTCTCCTTTTGCCATTCCTCAAAAATCCGGTCACACTCAGGACCTCGAATCGTCTATGATGCGAGAAAAAAACAAAACTATACGATTAACAAATGAAGTCTCTTACACCAGCCAGATACTTACTTTAAAATTTGGTTGTGTTGTGCTCCTGTTTGATTCATTTAAAGTGACACTGGCCATGTCAAGCTGGGTATAGATCATAAGTAGGAATTACAAGTGGCTTGGTAATTGGGCATTGTGTCTGCTTATCTACATAAATTTTTTAAGCCCCAAGGATATACAGCTAAATATGAATACCAAAATCACATAACAGCAGTTTTTAAACATATGCCAAACTTTTGCTGTTGAATAATACAACACACAGTTCTTTGCTTCTCTAATTAACAGAGCTGTAGTATTTCTTAATGAAGACCAAGGCTTGGAATTTTCTCTCACTGACATTGCTTTCTTTGCTAAGTATAAATGGCCTCATTCTCATCTATGCAAACAAACCCAGGCTGCAACAAAAGAATAAAGAGTCCAAACATGTCTCACCTGCAGCCGTTCCAGCAAGCCAGTCAGAGCCTGTAGCCAGGTGAGATTCAGCGAGTACTGCTTTGTGCTCACCATTTTCGTTTCGTGTTCTAGCTCAGGCACAATGGCTCCTGTACGCCAACCGTGTCGCAACATCAAGTCCTGCCACAATTTAAAAAAAAAATGTTCTGGTTAAACACAAGTGATGTAATGTGCAACCAAATGATATTGTATATGAGAATTAGAATAGGTTGTTTGTTAATGCCCAGTGCTCTCCAAGTGTGCTCCAAATGGTAGAGCATTAATAATAGATCACACAGTAATAAACTCCTCTATTCCTTTGGTTTCTGCAACACATTAACAGCAATAGAACATATTGGCATGTCGTTCTCAAAGAGAAAAAGCAGAAAGCTACGAGAGTGTTATCTTTGGTGAGACGTGGTTCCTGAGGCGAGATATGCAACCATGTATTGGACCTGTGGGTCTTTAAATTGTCTCAGCGGCAAAACAATATATTAAGAGTAAAGATGTTTGACCATCAGGATTCTTCCTGTTTTGTCATCTTGTCCAAAACCTTTATTATTAAGACAGTAACATCTTTTTTACAAATGTCTGTGTGGCCCCTACATAAACAAATATCAGTAATGTTATTCCAAATTTACTGAAACACTGAGACAGCTGAAATCTTTTGAAAGACACTTCTGCCATCTAGTGTTGATATATTCAACCTGCACCAGATAATGCTAATTTAGCAGTTTTAAAATTGTGCAGTTGGTGGAGATGGTCTGAAAGGAGGGCTTTCACTTTCTGATGAGACAAAAGGTCAGACTGATGAGACTGAAATTAGTGTATGTTTATATATGTCCTCTGTGGTTAAGTGTTTCTCTATGCTAGAATTGCATGAATAATAGTTTAGAATATTACAATTTTACTTAAAAAGGATTACAACATTAAAAAACCCCTGATAACATAATGGATATTGAGAGATTTCATTTCTTTTCTATTTCATATTCTAGCTGGAACCCCTAAAACATTAGAATGCGCAAGAAGTACACTTAAAATGTACCAAGGTCACCACGGTTGCAATAACCAATAGTATGCTGTGATTGTGCATTCCTTGCATCTTCCGTGACAACATCATGTTGTGACACTCACGGCTAAATCGCTGTATAGATGGTCTCCAAAGTACAGAACTCTAGATCCTCGCCAGCCTGTCAGTCTGAGGAAGTCAAAGAGGTTGCCCTGAAACAACACAGGAAACCACTAAGAACAAGCAGGAAGGTCTTGCTCATTACGTCAGAAAATCTGTTATGTAACCCAGGCACTATGTACAGAGAGAAATGAGCCAAATACCTGTTTGTAGACCTGTCCTTTGTCCAGACTGCTTATCTTGTCCCACCGAAGGTCTCCATTTCCATCCAAGCGTCTGAAGGGTCTATAACAGGAGTAACAATATTTAAGAATTTAAAATTAACATTGGACAAAAAGGCAACTAGATTCATCAGATATCATTATTATTAACCATTATTTGTGAATATGCGATCTGGGTACAATTACAACAAATTTACTTACTTGATACAGTCGGTGAAGAAGTGAGGTTTGTCTGCCTGTACAATGACAACGTCGAACAATTCTCTCCAGTTTTTTCCCACCATGTGTATCATTCCTTTATTGCTGCAGACAGATAAATATTATCACACCAGAGTCAACATCCACCTTGTTTGTTCTCATCAGCAGGTTGGCTACACTTTAAAAGAACAGTTCTCTGGTGTACACACTTACACAAAGCTGAAGGGACTATTCGTAATAAGGAACAGTTTCTTTCCATGACTGACCAACCGCTGCAGAACATCACGGGTCTCCTGTCCGCTCTGAATGAATTTTTCTTTAAAGAGAAGAGCGGCATTAAGTGTAAATCCGGAGGATACTGTATGTACGACGATATTCAGGCTTGACTGGTTTGGAAATGGATTTCCTACCCATATCTTTCATGATCCAATCGTACATGTAGCCTCGAAGGTGAACCATACCAATCGCTTCCTGGGGATTAAAATCAGCATTACAAGGGTTTGCACAGGTTTCTCCACATTTCTTTTGAAATACAGCAGTACACAGCAAACGGGTCAGACCATGAAAACTTGCACGAGTTCAGTCAAAGCAGACATTAACAGGAATGTGATGTGGACATGCTTGCACTGTAACTGGAAACCCCCAAACCACAGCATGAGAGGGCAGTTGTCCTCTCTTATACCAGGGTGAATTAATTACAAACTAAATGAAGACAAACGTTCCCTGGGCCTCTAGCTGAAGAATAATAGAAAATGAAAACTGTCAAAATAAGCGAGATGTGGGATTCTCAGGATAGGCTACAGAAATTTCAGAATTTGATATAAAGATGAATCAGCAGTCATACTCACTGAGACATCCCTGAAGAGGTGAACTGGATCATATTCAATGTCATTGGAGATGAAGAAATCATTAGCCACAGCCAGGAGAGTCATCTCGGGAAGGGAGAAGATATCCATGAACTGCTTCACCTTTGGTCCCTAAGGGAGGAAATAGTTTCACAATGTATGATTTCTGCTTGTGGACAATGTTTACAAATTCAGATCATATCATATCTTTTGGGATTGGGAGATTGACAGGCAAGTTTAGAACTGCAGGAACACACTACAGCCCTGATCAGACTTGGTATCAAAATCTGATACCCAGGGGCAAGGTATGAGGGTGGAAGTTAGGATGATTCTAAAGGCCCATGACAGACAAGGGGCCCAAAAATGAGGAAACAAAAACAATATTAAATGATTAACCCATCATTAATAGAATGTTTTATTCAAAATATAGTAATAAAACTGATGGTCTCTTGTCGTTGTCAAAAAGTAATAATTTATATTGCCCACCCCCATGTATCCGCCTGAAATGGTTCGGTCCTGCCTGTGCACGTCACTCTCAACCAGAATGGAGTTGCGCAAATGCGTGCTGAGGAGAGGACAACCGCGGTCCTGCTCCCCAAAAGGAAATCTGGTTTCCAAAGGAGGAAAGGAAGGAAGGAAAAACAGGGGAGGGAGAAGACAGTATGTCGCCCTCCGATGCAGGTAAATGTTTATCATAATGTTCATACTAAAATCAGTCGTCCCTGTCCCTCTTAATACGAGACTCAACAACACATGATGAGTCCTCAGCAGCCCCTCCCATCCCAATGAACCATCTCAATAAGGTGAACAACACTGTGATGAAAGACAAGTCAGTTAGTATCATTGCAATGGGTCTGTGGGAATTTCCCTTTTTTTACTGTTATGAAAAGAGAAAAACTGATGGCACTGATGGCATGGGAACCAGTCAAGGCACGGTTCATGTCAGCAAGATTCAACTCAAGTGCACAATCATTCAGTGCTACACACCAACCAACGCAGCTGGGGAAGGAGAAAAGGAAAAGTTCATCAGTTCCCTACAGTCTTCGATTGATTGCACCCCAAGGGGAGACCTGAAGATTGTCACGGGAGACCTAAATGCAAAGATTGGAGAGGACAACACAGGCAAAGAGTTTCATCATGGGTATGGGTAGACACGGCACAGGCACCTGCAACGAAAACGGTGAACCGTTTACAGACCTCTGCTCCTTCAACAATCTTGTCATTGGAGGCACCATTTTTCTGCACAAGAAAATCCATAAGACTACCTGGATAACACGATAAGTTCAATGTACAGTTTCTAAGGAACACCAAGAAAGAGGAAGAGTTCACCTGCAAAGTCAAGAATAAGTCAAGAACTAGCAGGACTGAATGAAACCAATATTGAAGACCACTGGACAGAACTTCAAAACCCCTGGAAGACCACTTGCAGAGGTTCTGGGAAAGAAGGGGCGAGAGCACAATGTGTGGATGGCACTGGTGACATGAGCCAAGACAGAAAAGAGGAAAGAGCTCAAACAGAAGATCAACTACTGCCAAGATCTGCAAGAGAAAGACCTCAGAGCACAGTACTGGGAAGCCAACCCTCAAGTGAAGAAAAGTGCAAGAGAGGACAAAAGACTGTTCATTCATGACACGACAGAGGAAGCGGAAACGGCAGCTCAGCAGAACATGAAAAGAAAAAAAAAAAAAAGAAAAAAAATCTGTGAAGTAGAACAGAGGTCTCGTTGGGAGGAAATCTTAAACCGACCGCCTCCACCAGCTGTTTGACATACCACCAGCAACTCTACAGCTTAATGCGACCACCAACCCACAAACCAAAGCTGAAATCATTAAGGCCATCAAAACCATGAAGAACGGCAAGGCTAGAGATCCAGATGGCATCCCTCCTGAGGTATGTATGTATCCATCTATCTCATCTCAAATAAGTACAAGTCTGAGCACACCAAATGCGTTCTCAATGCATTATGAGTTCTGATAACTCAAACATTCGGAGGTGGTCTCGGCTGCATGACAGCGGATACTCGCGTGAGCCTGAAGGTGTGGACGGACGTGCTTAGTGTTCGCAATTTGAGATCAGATGGTTCAGATTGGATTTCAATACCAGTTCTCAACCACCCAGTAAACACAATTTAACCCTGTGCAGAAACTGCAACAAATTAACTCGTGTGCCAGCCAGACTGAACAGAAGCTTTTATATTCATATTAGGTGTGTGAGTGGAGAACCAATTCTTTTGCTGAACATGTCATTCTTGTAAATAGCTTTATGTCTGGGGCTAGACGGGGACACAGGATTGTGCTGACAAATGAGAATACAAAATCAACAATAGGAACACAAAGACAGGAAGCCGACATCACAGTGGACAGTTAAAGACTTATCTTCCAACACATCCCTGTCCGAGTGTCTGGATGAGATGCTATTTTACATAGGGATTGCTTTCACTTGTTTGAATAATGATATTTCCAACATTAAAAATGGCTGGCATTGCTCTGCTGTCGATCTAACTCGTGTATTTGACATATACTATCAACTGTAAACCATATTACTGCACACGCCTAATAACCATTTTTCCCCACTGTATTTTATAAGTCAACTGTTTGCCTCACCTTTCCATAGAAGCCACTGTCCTGTTGCAGAGGGACATGGCGAGTGCCCCCGTACAGCTGAAGGACTTCATCATCTGGCACTGGACGCAGGCCCCTGAGAACATAGAGCATCAATTAAACACCATTAGGTCCCTCTTCATGAAGACTGGATTTGATTTAAATGTTGAAATTCCCATAGCTACGAAGTATCAAGTTGCATTATTGGAAAATCTTTGTGACATGGGCTCTAGTAAAGTGAAATTATAAGATCTTTGCTTTAAATAGCAAGGTAAAATATGTGATTGCCTATGCCTTTTCTATGTAGCATACTCAATTATTTATGGGTAACTTATATAGAAATGGGCCATTAAATTTATCCAAAGTGCTTTAAATAACTGAGTTGGATAGTTGATTACCAGTTATTTTAACAGGGCTTTAGGGGTTAAGAAACTTGAACATAACAAATGAAGATTTTGGCTTCAACAGTAGGAATGCTGATGAAGAAGCTCGGGAAATACTGTGGCATCTACAGTCTTACAAAAAGGGGAAGGCAATATTTGTCACACTCAGTCATAGTGTTTTGTAATATTCAAATATTCAAGGCATATTTAGACCACACAAGTACTGACCGATACACAGTTCCTGGCTCAATGTAATGAAAGGCATCAATCTTCATCAGAAGACCCTTAATGTTGTAAAAAAACAAAACAAAAAAACATCACTTTGCTTGTCATTATAAGATAATTGGGAAAGTTACTCTTTTGCTCTCATGCAAAGACTCATTTTCCAAAAAAAAAAAAAAAAAATGTTACCTTTTCAATGTCATAGTGAAGGCCCCGAGCAGCAAAGTTTGGAATGTACCCGTATTCGTGGATCTCTTTGGGGTACTGCCAGGGGGAAAAACGTCAAAAGGCAATAAAAGACCTGCCATAAACTGAGGCAGTTGTGAGGGAATCACACTTCAAACTGCTATATGTACCTTGAAGTGTTCGATGAGGAAGCGTTTGCCTGTATTGTAGATCATTGTGTGGAGCGAATTTGAGTAGAGGGCCAGCGTGTAGTCATAGTCGAAGCCGTAGATATCCACATCGGCCAGCTTGACCTCGTTGTTGGCATAAATTGCAGCGGCACTGAGAATGCTACATGCACCTGGTGGGATCAGGTCTGACACAGAGAGAACACGTGAGAGTGTTAAATGGTGAAAAACCTGCCGATTATGCACTTTTAGAGGGAAGAAAAAAAAGCAGCTGTTCTCAATCCAGTGAGGATGGAAACTTGACATCAGAGAAGTTGCACAATACACAGCACTATGTCAACTGACTTTTCTAGTACATCCAAAAAACGAGTGCCAACAACTGCACCATTTCAAATCAACAGTATTCTGTTTGATGACTCACTGAGTCAGAGCACAACACGCACTGCCTCTTGAAGAAAAAGATTTTGTTAAGGATTGTTTGTCAGTTACTATACAGTGTATGTGGATTACCAGTCATCACGCAGGCACAGATTAAACAAACATCCTATGACATGTTTTCCAGTCAGTCTCTGAAGTCTTGACTAGAATACAAAACCGCAAGCATTTACTGCTTGCCTAAAGGACAAAGCATAGTAGTAGAATTGAGTCATCTGCCAACTCTGACCCAAGGAGACCTCTACAAAGTCATGTTTAAAGACCGAATCTAGATTATTTGAGGACAAAACTCTGTAATTAAACCTCCTTCTACCCCTGAAAAAAAACCTGGAGTATTTCCATAGCAACACTAGAAAACTGTTTGCTCACTGAATTATCACTTTCATAAAAACCAAACTGAAAGAGTCGCAATAATCTTTAAGAAATAATCAAGTTTGAAAACTAGTTTAAAATGTCATTATGATCTTTGCTTCCCAGGCGTGGCTCCCTTTGTTCTCACGATCAAAACATGCAGTGGAAATGTCAAACCCGACACTGGGACATCGACTGAAAGCACTGCCAAATTGCAATGTGTGTGTAAAAACAAAGTTGAGCAATAAAGGGAATCTCTAGAGACATAATAAAATGTACAAAAACTGGAATGCTACACGTTTCAGTCCCGAATTAAAATGAATACCAGTATCCATCTCCTTGTTGAAGATGGCACACATGTATTTTCTCCCCCGCTGCTATTGATATTTCTAATATAAAGAATTAGTACCTAAAGCTTTTAAATACCATCCACAGATATCCGATATCTGTCTTTTGCAAAACTTGGACAAACAAAGTTATTGTGATAACTTTGTTATCAAACAATGGATTACTTTTGATAACTTTGTTATCAAACAAAGTTATTGTGATAACTTTGTTAGAGTATGCAGTAGAGGTGATAGTATTCCACCAGTGTAAATAACACCTGGAAGCAATATCAAAATGTTGCATTAGAATGGAATCTGGATGAAAAAAACAACAAAAAAACTCGTGCCTAGGATTGTACCAATATAACAGTAACATAAAATGTAAAAAAAACAAAAACATCCTAAATGTAGAGTGAAATATTGAATGTAAAATCCCTATGTGGTAAATGCAAGCAACAATGCTTGGTAGAATAAGTAGGAGTAACAAATTCAATGTTAACTTAGCTAAACTGTCAATATCACTGGGCAAAACAGTGTAAACAAGGACAGCATAAGAAAAATATTACGCCAAATAACATTCTCAGTGCAATTCTGAACAAACTCAACTGAACAAAACCTTGTATGGAATCGATTATTTGACACATTTAGGAGCCATCTGCTTGCCAGTTCACATCATTAGACTCAAATCTGTCTTGACTGCGTCCAAACACGCAATGTCAAGTTCAAAACAAGTCGAGTTCAATCCAGGTTTTGTTTTTCTCCGTTTGCAGCCGAGTGAGTCGCGTTAACTTTAATTTCTCTGAATCGTTGCCAAAGACAATAGGTTTGCGGCTAACCATATGTCATGACTAAATTCGCCGCACTGCCACACCTCGACATTGAAACGCAGACTGTTTTTTTTTCAATCTCAAACGCTGTGTTTACAGAATTCTGTTTGGAGACTCCATGTACAGTCTAGGAATCAAACGAAGCTAAAAGTCGCCATGGATTTTGGAGAACTAGCTGGCAGCACTGCGTGTCCGTGTTGGCCTGCTTCGGACCGGACAGAACATATTTTCAGCACATTTGTTCGCGCTGAGTTTTATCGCGTTTATCAAGCCGGCGTGAGTGACGTAGGTCGATCTGTGGAACCTCTTACTGGCCCGTGTGATTTGCATCGAGAGCTGAGGCTTACCGTGAACCAGCCGTTTAGCGTCGTTGTAACGGGACCATAAGTAGGATTTCGGGTCCATAGAGGGTGCGGTGCAATGGAGCGACCGCCCGGTAACACCAGCAGCACCGGGGGCACCCAGGGGCTCCTCGGACGGCCTCTTCGCACCGGACGAGCACTTGTGTGGACCCTTTTCTCCATTTGCACAGTTTGATGCAGAACCACAACTTAGTTCTTGTTTTTCTCCTCGGCCTTGCACACACTGTCCACGTGTAAACGAATAGCGATTAGCTTTACATGATTTAACCAAAGGAGGAGCCCCGTTTGCTGCAGTCCATAACGCACGGGTCACTGCGGTACATGTTACCTTAAAAGACATTTTAACAGCATTGAGTTAATATGTCGGACTCAGTTGACGTTGTGAGCGCGAGCCGACTCGAGGCATAAACAACAGAACAGCGAGCCACGGCCACGCCTCTTTATCTAAAAGGCGGAGACTGTCTTCTCTCCAACCAATCAGAGCTTCAATTCATTTAACTTTCGCACTTACATGGAGACTTGATCCCCTGTAGGATCCAATAATCATAACTTTGTTGTCAAATGCTCAGGCTGTACAGCGAGTTTCTTTGCTGTTCTCTCTTTATGCCATCTATAATGAAATTGGGACTTTTAGAAGTAAAGAAGAAACAAAGAAGAGCGGCAAAATCAGTCAATTAATCAATCAATCAATTAATCAATCAATCAATTAATCAATCAATCAATCATTTTATTAAATGGACAACTCTGTAAAATGAAGCAATAGAAGAAACCATTTACAAGAAGGTGGATAGTGCAGTGAAGTGAAGAAAGTTTGTGGAGATGACAGTTGAGTGTGTGTGTGTGTGTTTGTGTGTGTGTGTGTGTGCGCGTTAATGGGATTTCCTCACCAGCTGGGTTGCATTTATTCAATACATACGTAACTGTTTATGTAAGGCCTTTGATTTGATTATGTACAAATCAATACAGTTTGTACTTTACTGTCAGTGCTGGTGCTGATGTAACCAGTCACACATTCAGCATCCTCCTGTGAGACTGCCACTTACCCTAACCCCAACATATCCCAATCAGTGCATGCAAATCAGTCCTGCAGTGTTTTCAGCGTGTGGGGACCTGTCTGAAGATAAGATAATTTGTTAATCCTCTGTGGGAAACTTTGGCTTAACTGCAGAAAAAAAGATTGACGCACATAACAACAGAATAAATAAAATGAACAAGTAAATAAGATAGAATAAATTAGAAATAAAATTATATATCATGCTAATGAAAAAATATTGGTATGTACAAATTGATATGATGGCGTAAAATAAGGCAAACATTATATATATATATATATATATATATATATAGTGTATATACATAGTAACTATGCCAAAATGCAAACAGTGCACAAACTTATTGATAGGCATCATTATTGACATATTTAATTGAATAGAATCAGAATTGAGGGGTGAAAAGTTTGGGGGAGGATGGTATTGGATGCTGAGCTGAAGTCCGCTGCTTTCTCTTTCTCACTTTCGATCTTAAAGAAGCATGCATACATCATTAAAAGCTCAGGAGCAGAATTGTGGGAACTGGCCTTTTTATACACTGTATTCACACATATGAATTTAAGGCTACATTACTTTTTATGTATTGTTTTTATAAAAATCTAATTAGATTTTCTCAATAAACAGTAAGCCCCATTTGGGTGTTGGTACCTGGGTAAAATCTTGTGATATTGTGGCTAGCTATACTCATCATATGAACATAAAAAACAGTTGAGGCCTGTTAACACCAAATGGTTGTTTGTTTTGCAGTGCTACTTAACAAACATAGTTATCGCCAATGGAACCCATAGAATGTCTAATCTGTCTTGGAATATTCAGCACACTGTGATTAGTTACGTTTAAGCAATCACAGATAATCACTCACAATGCACGTTTTATCACATCTACTATTTACCGTTGCAACATAGTTTCCTTTAATTCTTGCACTGACATTTTTCATGAACTTTATTGATGTATAAAAAACAAAACAAACAAACACCTGTGCATATATGCACTCCTTGCCTTGCCTCCTTGCACTGCCTTGTAGCACTGCTTTGAAACTAGGTCCCTTGGACCAGAACATGAGCTCTATGGTGCTTACTGTTGTTGTTCTACTGAAAAGATCCTTGCTTGTGTTGTTGTAATTCTCATATGTACATCACTTTGGATAAAAGCGTCTGCTAAATGCAAATTGTAATTGTAATTATAATTTTAGAATGGCTGAGACAGCAAAACAGAAAGACCAGACCGTGTCATCATGTTATTTTTTCACACAAATTGAGATACCAGTTCTACAAAGGATGATCAATGGATGTTTTGCCTTTATTTATTCTTCATGACAAAAGTGGTTCACAGGTCAATAAAAGGAACTTGCATTCACATAAAAATTTGAGGGCCACCATAGGTGTTATGCAAGCGTGTGTATGTCATTTTCTAGAACAATTTACACGAAATGTGGAACACATAAATAGTTAATTAAAACATTGTACAGCAAAGGGTGATTAAATTATACACACGTCTGCCAAACAGTTAATTAAATAGATTCAGAAAACCATTTACAACTTTCAGGGCAAAATGACATTGTGCTATTAAACATTTTCACTTGTAGCATACATGTCCCAAAATATAACAGCAGCCTCTTTTCAATAGGAACTCTTGAGTCCATTAATTCCAGGGCAAAATAATGCCAAATGCTGACATTAATAGACTGATACATGCAGGCTAAAAATGAAAATCTCCTGCCACAATGAAATTTCACCTTATTCAGTGCCAACATTGACCAATGAGTTTTCCTCATAGGCAATCAAAACAACCTTCAAATAAAAGACACAGTACATCTACAGTGTTGAACAGTAATTTTCATTAAAAATGTGATGTAGTCTAACACAAAGAGGAAAACCAAGGCACTAAAACGTTGAACTTAAAGATCATGTCAATCAGCAGGGTGTGGCCTCTTCCACAGGATTAGTAAAGCATACCAAAAACTACTGAGAACATTTGCTTGAATCCAGTTCTTCTCCATTCATGGACTCAAGCGTGATGAGACACCTTACCAGGTCCACTGAACTGAACATTGAATTTAAAGTGTACTTTACCATTGCACTCTCGGAGGGTTGACGTTGCAGACGCAATGTATCATATCTGCTGTTGACCTGAAAACACACAATGAGCATCTAACTACTCTACAAGAAATCCCATGTCAGGGCTGTGACTAGATACACTTAAAAGGTGAGTAATGTAACTTTTTCTTTGCGCTTTTTATTTGAAATCCAAGCTGCATGCCGAGGAGATGCATTAAGCGAAGCAATGTGCCATTTCAACTATTTTGTATTCCCAAATTCAAGTACTGCTTATACTTGTTTCACTTCACATTATGCTACTGGATTGAAAGCACTTTATAATGCTTTTGAAACTGCTGTACATTAAATTACTCAATCAGCAGCAAGAGAACTATATTTACATTTGTCCTTCATTAATCCTCACAACTGCTCAACAGCCCTGTTATTATTTCTTATTGAAATCAATATATTCCTTTTCTACAGACATACTGCTAGAGGGACAGTAGGTTGGTCTGTCTTTTAACATGCTTACTTTTCACAAGTGTGGCGGTATAAAATGTTGATACATAACATCAATGTATGCTCCTAAATTTGGATAATTAGGATAAATTTCTGTTCAGGGGGAAAAGAAAATCAGATGCTGAATGGCAAATGATTTCCTGACTGTCAAATCAGCAGAAAGAGATGGTCCATGGTCCAACAAGACATTACTGTTGGTTAGTAGAATGTTTAGGTAAAGCACTCCACTGGAGCCCTGGAGTGACACAAAACAGTATTCAAATCCACAACACACCTAGTAAGGGAGGTAAATTATCAGCCAAAGGGGGTACTTACACTTGTGCTACTTTCTGTACTGTTCTCAGATACTCCCATAAGTTATAGCTTAAGGGAAATTCATTAATTAACTGCAATTTGGAATAAGCTTCTAAGCCAACCTTGATCCTAAAGGACAGCAGGAAGGATACAGGCACTGACCTGATTTAGTCTGCATAGTTTGAAAAGTAAGATGCATGTTAAAAAAATCTTCCAAATCATATGTCATTAGTTGATGTTTAACCTGAGGTGGTGAACTTATGGCTGTTCTATTTCCATCAGTGAGCTGAGTTCTTACTGACCTCTAGTTAAAGGGTGTAAATGATAGGCCAAACCAAAGAGCCAGACACGTCACAGGATAGAAAAGAGCAATTACTTCTACCACCAATAAAATTCAGGAACCTTAAGTCCACAGAAGGTTCTCTAGTTTTAGTGGAACAATTCAGTAAGGCTGCATTGTTTTATAAAACCACTACCTGGAGGTTAATACATTTGATCTACTAAATTACTGACGTGCCAAAAGCCTAAAAGCCCGATCAGGGTGCCACACTAAAAGGCATGAGAATAAGGACAGAAAGCCTTAAAACAGAATACAGCCTTGACTAAAAGACTGAGGACAGTAAACACCGTACATGAACAGTCCATCAGCCTGGAACAAATACTGTCAATGGATCTTCACAACACAGCCTTGAACAAGACCATGGAATGGAAAGTGGATTCACTTAAGACAAGACACAGTCAATGACTTAACAAAGCAATGAGCAGCACATTTGTCTCTTCATCCCTCTGTGGGATGCATGCAGATTCCCCACTCCAAGCACACAGGACCAAGAGGGCAGGATGAGAGGGGTTTTTTTTTGTTGTAGTTTTGTAGTCATTATTTTGGTGGGTACAGTGGGGAATGTTGCTTCAAATCTGGAATGGACAGGATGTCTTGGGTCAGGAAAGGAGGAAGGATCCAGGGGAGTCAACATGAAGTCGGGTCCTTATGGAGGAGTGGAGGTTTGAAGTGATGGAGGGAGTGTTTCAGCGCTACAAAGATGGTAAAACAGAGACAACACAAATTTAGTTTGAGAATAATAAGCAGGTGACGAAACTTGAGCCATAACAATAATAATCATCAACACAGCACTTCAACAGATAAAACTGTAGAGGATCAGGCAAATTAACTCACAGACACTGGAAGTTATTGTGTGCAGTTACATGTTTGCTCAACAAGTGTTTAACCCAGATAAAAGTTAGTATAACACGATGCATTCAAAAGGAAGGAAAATTAAAGTCCACATATTAATGATAGCAGGAGTAAAGAGTAGGATTTATCTCATACTGTTTCAGTTAAAATACCACCGAGTACTTTATCTTAATTCCAGCGAGATGATTTTAAATGTGAGCTGCGTGCCCTAGCAAGAGTCTTATTACCAGAGCTCTTACTGACATTAGTGTGCGATTCTTCAGTGCTTCTACTTTTGGAGCTGGATCCACGACTAGATGCCTTAGAGAACCCATTTATTGTGGTCTTACCAGGTGTATTGTGTTTGGACACAGATAAGCTTGTCACAGCCAAGGAGTTATCATTCTGTTGAGAAGAAATCATGACTGACTGAGATGTATCATGAGAGACAGGTCCTGCTTGTACAGAATTAGACCGGTAATTCAACGGCTGTTTTCTTCGTACAGAAAGATCTATTTTTGCCTTTAAAGCAGGCTTCTGGTCTTGTTTTCTTCCAGCCTGTGCTTTAGATATGCTAGGATAAACACATAAAGTTTGAGAAGAGGTTAGATTATCTGTGGATGAAGAAAACGAAGAAGATTTTAGCTTGACCGGCACAACGCGTGTTTTAATGAAGGTAGTCTGTCTTGTGGGAACTGATGCTGTCCAGCCCGAGGCATCCTTCCTTGTATCACGGCCGCATGTTGCAACTGTTATATCACTGGTCACAGAAGAGACAGACCCTTTACGGGACAGGGAAGAGTCACTATCAGGATTAAACTCTGTGCTAGAAATATTACTGACACTATGGCTTCTAATGAAGGTTGCATCCCGTGGGAGATGCTTACCTCTATGAGACCGGTTACTGGTCTGGATGGGATTGTCAGCACAAAGAGAAAACGGGGTTCTTACAGGGCTAGTGTGGAGGCTTCGGGTTAGAGCTCGCAGGTGTTGCGTGGCCATGGCAGGAACACTGCTGCAGAGGACTGGACTAGCTCTTGGACTGTTCCTCAGTGGGGGACGTGCAGGACTGCTGCGGGGGCTGCGTGGGGCCCGCCCTGATTTTGTGCCCAACTCTTTAGCCCGGGACCGGCGTGGACTGCTGCTTAAGCTGTGAGGAGACAGAGGCGCCTCCAGGTCCTCCAGACGCTGGGTAAGGGCCAATTTCTGCTGGATGGCCATGCGTAGCAAAGAATTCAATGTCTTCTTCTCATCCTCAGCTGCTGCCAGCTGTCTCTGCATCTCATCCAGCTGGGTGACATATTGGTCACACCTGAGACATGCAGATATAATAAAAGCAAAAGCACACAACACACCGTTAAATGTTAGAGCACAAAACCACAGACACACAGCAAATTGAAAAAACACACGTTAAAGTGAGGCACTCAAACATCAAACCCAAGTGGTAACCAGATACATAATTATGACAGCCATAAAAAGAGCAGGACAAGAAAACATTCCAAATATAATCCAGGTGTATTCTTTGTATCTACTTGGCACCATATGTAAATGCAGTCACTCTGACTAGCCACATGATGGCACCACTTAACTGTGTTTACCAGAGCACAAAAGGTGGCCGAGGACTATTACTAGGGTAATCAGTTAGAAAAAACTGTCTGGACAAAATCCTGGACAGTCTTAATGCACATTCAAGAGGACAGCTTTCTTTGGCAATGACTAACCAATGGCAATACACATAACTTTTATCAGACATAGAACAAGAGCATAAAAACACGTCAATCTGATGCACTCAATCAAAAGCAAAAACCTTTCAACAACAGGTATGCTATTTCCCAAACCCTTTGAAGAGGTTAGTGATTAGTGGGTAAATTGTGAATTAATCATGTGAACCTCCCCACCCCTCCAACCAAATACCCACTAATTTCCTGAAAAGGGGAAGGGGCTTTAAGATTGATGAGTACTTCAACATTCCACGTGCCTTGTGGCTCAGTCACAGACCTGCACCGGGATGTTCAAACACTGCCAGGGACATGTCACACTTACACACGTATCCCCCTCCCCTCCTTTGCGTGCATTATAAGTATCTAAGAGTGACTTATGCGTGACATGGTAAACAAACCAGGCAGCCTCTTTTTCAGCAGCTTTTCACTCAAGTATTTTAATTTTATCAGTGAAATACTGGCAAGCTGTTGAAATGTCTCTAAATGATAGAAGCTAAATTTTAAATACTGGCAAACCAAACATTCCAATTTGACAGCTTATGAAACAAACACTCCCCAAGACAATTTATGCTTATATGAGATAACATTGTACAAATTTACAGCTGCAGTAATTTATCCTCCATCTAGATGTAGACAGGGCAGGCAGCAAATCTGAACAATGTGGCAAGGGGCATGCTGGAAAGCCGTCTGATCCGTGCACTTGCATATTTGATTGGCCAGAGCTGTGTGTGGCCAGATAATGTGCATGAACTGCAGAATACAGTAATAAGCAATGCTTCCGCTAAAGAGCACGTAGGCTCTCTGAAATGATTTCCACATTTTTGACAGACTGCTGATGTGAGAAGGCCTTGATGCTCCTCCTTCCCTTAGGTGACCTGTCTTGATGGGACAATCTGTCCTTGCTTCCTTCTCTGTCAGCACAAGGCAGAGCATGTGGTTCATAATCTTCACATGAACCAGTGGATTGTCTACAGGCATAACAACCTGGTTAAGCTTATTACGTGTGTGGCTAGCAGAAGCTCTATCACAACAAGGGCAGCATTACAGAGCATATGGAATACTAACAGACAGTCGGGACTGAACAACCTGATTCAGATCAAATGCACATTAATCGGAAATCCACTTTGTCACAAAACGGACTCATCTGGGGCTATTAATTCCACAGCTCAATATAATGTTTTTATTTCCTTAGCTGGCAATTGATCTGGTTGCAAATTGCATTGTATGTGAATCTTACCGACTGGCGAACATGACGCGAAGTGAGGAAAAGGTGGCAGCATCCTCTTTCAGGGCTTTGAGCTCATTCCTCAGTTTCACCATGGTTTCAGACACCAGGGTCTTCTCTGTCTCATACTTGGTTTTCAAATTAGACAGGGCCAACTCTGCAGTCTATAATGACAAACAACAGATTCTGCTACAGACAACCAAATCCGACATGATGAAACAAATACATAAATAAATACATGACAGTAAAAGGCCTTCTTCTAAAAGTATGCATTCCTTGGAACTATGACTTCACTGGGTATCATAATGTTGATAAATGAGATAAATGAAAACACCAATATTAAACCGAGTTCTGAGTTCTTTGAGTTCTTCTGCCAGTGGATACAACAAAAGATCTTTACATTGAACTTCAGAACGTAACTTGGTGAGCTTGGCCCAGCCAAGTAGATTACTGAGTGTTAAAGGGAAAGTGAATGCTAACGGGATGCCAGAAGAAATTGGCATAGGGTTTGATCCGCGAAAGCGGAGTGTACAAAGTCCAATGTTTCAACTCACAGTGATCAAGGCACACAAGCACAAGGGACTGCCTACACTAAGACTACATGCACACTGCTTATGTTAATATTATTCGTGATCAATTCATTTAACAATAGGAAGCTGTGTAACATCATTACGTCAGGATAATCAGCTTTTAAATTTAGTTATCATGATGTTTCACAAATGAATCAAATTATCAAAATCTTGAACGTCACAGACAGAGGCATCACTTCTCATGATTCTTTTTTGATATACAAAGTGAACTACAAAAAAGCTTGCTATGCCTTACTTGTTTGTTAGCCTTGAGGACAGTCCTGAGAGTAGCAATCTGTTCTCTCTTAGTGCTGAGAAGAGACTTGAGTTTCAGTACTTCTTCCAAGAGGCTTTCAGCATCCCTCTCTGACTCTCCACTGGTGTTAAACGCAGAGTAAGGCAATGCACCCCTCTGGCGACACAGGTCCACTGCCACCTGAGGTTATAAAAAGTTATTCATAAGGCAAAATTAAATGTTTCGCTGACAGAGATGCACTTGTGTACACCATTACAGGATAAGTCTTATATGTCAATAATCTTCAGAACGACAAAAAGAAAAGTATGTTTTGTGAAATACAGCTGCAACAGCTTCAGATGCAATGTTTACTGTGGTAAAGATATGGATGGATGTCTTACCCGGAGGTGTTTTATCTGGCAACGGATGACGGCCACCAAGTTACGAACATTGGATGGGTCCCTGAAGTCCAAAGTGGGGGAACCAGGGCAGTTGGGAGAGTCGCTGCTTCCACCTGCGCTGTCCACCTCTCCCATAAACTGCAACGCAGCAGCTTTGGAAATAAACGTGTCACTTGAGCGTGTCTTCTGGGGGTAAATGTGGTGTGATCGTCGACCACTGCCACCTGCACCGCTCGCCCTCGCCCCATCACGATAATAGTCCAAGGTGACCCGTTTGGGTGTCAGGTTGTTGCACACGCAGATGTGGTGATAGAGGTTGGACAGCTCCTCAGAGAACGCCAGTAGCTCTTCCTGGGCAACACTCAAGTGCCCTTCGGAGTCAATTGCAACCTTTCGCGTGGCTCCAATCTCCTTCTCCAGCTCACCAATGCGCTCTTGGTCCTGTTTGCTGGACTTGATGCACTGACGGATCTTATCAGCCAGCTCCTGGGCCTCTGCCCTCCACCGATCCTTCTCGTTCTTGTAACGTGCTTCTAGGGTGTTATATCGAGCTCCTGCCTGGGACAACTCATCCCGCAGCTTCAGGAGCTCCTCACTCGCCACACGCATGCGGGCTTCCAAAACCTCCTTACTCTTGGTGTCTACCTCATAGTCAAAGTCACCCCCTCCATTTTCTGTCTCATCATCCCCCCTGTCATCTGCCTCCTGGTTGTGCTGCTGGCTGAGCTGCACTGCTTCCAGCTGTTGGGTGAGGGATCCCACCTTGTCCTCTTGCTGAACCAGTGCTTGCTTGGACATTACCAGCTGCATCTGCAGTTCCTCCACCTTGCTGGCCAGGCCAGACTTCTCTCGTTCTGCCTGTGTACACAGAAACACAGAAACATAAGACACAAAACCACAATTTTTGGAAAGTACTGAAGAGCAATTTATTTGTTTTGTTTTTTCCATTTTAAGTGATACCAGGGGCAATTAAGTCCTACTAATGGTATATTGTTTTGTTTTTTTAATTTGAATGTAAATTGCCACTTCAACCACATTCATGAATTTTTGATGTAACATAAAAAATACACAGTGGCTTAACCCACTGAACTCCACTTTCACAGAACTACCATCTGCTAAGTAGGCGCTTGCTCGACCAACCCCCAAATTTGAGTGCATCGTAAATAATACATTTCATTCAGCAGGCAGAATGACAGTCGAACACATTGTTAATTTTCTTAAGTACCCCTTATTCATGGAGCACAACTAGTGGCAGTTCACTAATTTGCTCGGTGAATTAGTTGCTGCAATGTGCTGTTTGCCAAGTGGTTTTATGACAACTGATAATACAGACAGGCTTACTTCCTCTGTAACGCACAGAGCAGAGGATGTGGTCTACATGGGGAGTACCTGCAAATATCTCAGTCACACAAAGGTAGAATGTCTGACATCCTCAAAACTTGATATGAGGCTCATGTTTAACATATATATTTAGATCTGAATAAATACATGAACACAGTATATGCTGGATGTATATATGTAAAAAATTTCACTGCAAACAACCAAAAGGTCACAAGACACAGAGTATGTACTGTGGTCTCTGGAGGTTCTTATGATCACTATTTAAGAGTAAAATGTTGCCTACCTGTAGGAGCTGCTGTTTGAGTTTTTGACTGTCTGAAAATTGCAGCTCACTCAGGAGGTCGGACACCAACCCAGATGCTGGAGCACGGAGAAATACATCACTGTTGCGAGGAGTGGAATAGCGATGGATGAGGCCATTTGATTTTGAGCCCCCCGAGTGAGGAGGGTGAGCAGAATTGGGAGCGGCTCCAGGACCATTGTTAAAGCCACTGTCCTGTTCCTCTCCCTCGCCTCCTCCCTCTCCACCCTGGCCCTCCTCCTGGCTGTCATCCAACTGCTCCAAATGGAGCTCCAGGTTCCCCATGGAATCAAATGGGTTAAGGGTCAGGGCAGAGAGCTCTCGCCGCAGACTGTTCTTCTGCTCCCTCTCCTCCTTCAGGGATTCCAGGGCCTCATCCAGTTGCCTCTCTGCAATCTCCCTAAGCCTTGCTGCCTCATCCAGCTGTGATCGCAGCTCTTCTTGCTCCTCATTTTTCTGGGTTAACTCCAGCTTCACAGCTTCAAACTCAACCTGAAACATGGCAAAGAACACAATCAAAGAGCAGTGTTTTGACTGCAGTCTTTCTGTGTTGTCTTGTGTACCAAATGTAGCTGAATCTTCTAGCCACTACATGTAAATATACAACACATAAATTTATATATGTTTATAATAACAAAACAAAGAAATGAAAACAAAATGGAAATTGGTTTGGGATAAATACATCAAAATGCATGTGCATTTCCACGTGACCAAGTCTTTTCACATTTTTACAAAAAAACAAGTGTTTTGTTTTATACATTGTTTGCATCACATATGTTTAATCTATGTAGTTTCTACTTAAAAATAGCTATGAGAATGCAGCCTCAAAAAGGTTATGGGTATAGAGTGCCAGCAGGCACAGATCCACATATAATCCTTAGAAAAAACATGTCTACACGAAGCAAAGTGCCCCTGGGATTTTAGATTCTACATTTGCTGGTCCAATATTGATGTTTTATACACAGACTGTTTCTCTAGAGCTTAACAATTCATGTCTTGGTTTGAAAATGCTTTCCTGGGTTTACTGCCTTTGGTCATGTCTTTTTTCAGCAACATAAGAAACACGGTATTCAAATTTTCTCTCAGGCACCTTGGTCATTTGTCTTTTCTTTGATATACTAATTTCCCTTCATATTCCAGTATACAGTTCCTAAAATCAAAAAACTGCTGTTATTCAGGTAAGGTAACAATGATGACCCTTTGATAGTATGGTCACCACTATACTTGGTTAAGTTGGGACTTCGGTGATGACTAACCTGGTTTTCCTTCAGCACAGAGACCTGCTTTTGTAGAGATATATTTTCTTCTTCTAGTTCGCCATTGTCCTGTAACTGGCGCAGCTCACGCACTTTGTATTCCTTCATTTCATCCCTTAGATGGCCTTTCTCTGCCTCAAGACACTCACACTCCTGTGGAACATAGCCCAGTGTCAAATCAGTGCAGATAACAAGCTTTAAAATAGTGCATTTTTATGTTGTGCTTAATATGGCTATTCAATTCATATACTGTATAAACTTGTGTTTCCAGAGTTCAGTCTCATCATGAGCACAACAAAAATAACAATTTACAAAGAAATATTACCATAAACATATAAGAATGGGATGAATTCAAGACCGCTCCCTCATACCTTCTTCAGTTGGGTAGAGACGACCCCCAGTCTATCCATCTCTGCATGGGCATTGCTCAGGGCAAGGCGTGACTGCTTTAACTCTGACAGAACTTCCTCCATGCGGGTTGCCATGGCAGCCTCTTTGGTGGCAGTCTCTTGCAGCAGGCTCTCCTCCCGGCATTCTCCAACAGCAGCTGCACGCTTCTGGCTGCTCACAGAATCTGCAAATGCCTTTTCGGATGAAAGGAAAAAGGCAGAAAAGAAAGAACAGATAAGTGCCATTATATAGGACCTCATTCATTTACATTCATACAAAAACTGCATTTACAATTCTGTACTTTAATTTTATTACTCTGTTCTGGCGAGGCAGCTCTGATATTTTAATAAAACAAAACAGAGCAGGACTGTAAAAACATAAGTCTGATAGACTATAGTGACAGTTATAACAGACCTTTCATGGGTATCCTGTAAAAGTAGGCATTAACTATAATCTTGTAAATTCAGTTGACACAGTATGCATGTGTGTCGATGACCACTGATCAGAGTGGCATCAAATAAAGAGCTAAATCAAATGTTTCTAAACATCCTCAATATAATGATATAATCACAATGTGGTTATATAATGCTGCTAATTTACAACACAAGTCGGCCTTGTTGCCAAAGACCTCGTAGGCTATTAAGCAACAAAGAAATAAGGTTTATGCAGATTATCAGAATCTGGCTGCGGTTATCAGTGTCGCTTTTTACATTTATCCACACCATATCAATAAAAAGGTTAAGACAGACAGACACATTCAACATGATAAACATTATTTGCAGTGGTTGGAGGAGTTAACAGTGGTATATACAGTTATTAAGTTATGGCACATATTAGTACAAAGAGGAAGTAACTACTATCTATGTACATACATACATAATTGTTTATCATCAAGTTACTGTTCTAATGTGGGTGTAGGGACTGTCAGCTTTTCATCAGGGTGATGGCCAGTGGGAAAAAAAGTAGAGGCCAGGATTGTATTTCCTGCACATTTCTAGGCTCGAGCGGCGTAAATGTTCTCGATGGGGAGCATGTTGGCACCAATGCTCCTGTTGGCCACCTTGATTGGTCCTGATAGTCTGTTCATGTCCTGCATGGTGACGTGGCACAACCAAACCACACTATGATGACTGTTAACATGACAGAGGACTGCTGTGCAAAATTGAACCTGCAGCTTCTGTGGGAGGTTTTAGTACAACATCCTCTGCTAAGCCTTTCTTATTATGAGGTGAGATGAACTTTAATGATCCCATAGCAGGGAAAACAGCAGCTCAAGTGAGGCAGAAGCATAGGAACAACAGGCACAAACAGGAACAGAATGAAAACTGTAAAAGAACACAGTACAATATCATTCAAGAACAAAAACTATATATAAGTATTTAACTATTCTTAACTTATATTCAAACATATTTAATGAAATATATTTAAGTATAATTAAGTGTAAGTAAAAACAGAGCTATACACACTAACCATACAAGCCATACTTTACACAGATACCATACATACCAAGTACATTTCACATTTCACATGTTACATACAACATATTATATACATATTTCGTACAGGACACTAGGATCCATTATGTCATGATGGTGTTCTAGAGTCTGCCAGCGGCTGGAATGAAGGACCTGTGGTAGCTCCTCCTCCTCCTTCTTACACTGTGGGTGCAGCAGTCTGATATAGTGAGTGAGAGGTGCTGTCCACAATTGATCTCAGCTTGGCTAACATCCTCCTCTCACTGCCCTCTTCTAAGTCCTGAAGTCCAGCGGCAGTCCAAGAGAGAGCCAGTCCGCTTAACCAGCTTGTTAAGTCTTTTTCTGTCTCTCACAGTCCTTCCGCAGAGAGGATGCGGTAGTGATGTTGAGTTTCCACTTCAAGTCCTTGGAGACTGTAATCCCCAGGGACATAAAAGGCCGCAACAGTGCTGCTGTGTATGGAGGGAAGGGGGCGGCTTCCTCCTGAAGTCGACAGTCATCTCCACTGTCTTGAGCTTGTTAAACTCCATGTTGTTGCTGCTGCACAAGGATGCCAACCAGACGAGTCTGCATCACCGATAAGACCGATTGCAGCGGTGTCTCTGCAAATTTCAGGAGTCTCACAGTAACGTCCCGTGCATTTGTTTGTAAACAGGGAGAAGAGCAGTTGCGAAAGCACACATCCTCGGGGGCACCAGTGCAGCTGGACAGAGTAAGAGCCAAATTCATTGGAATTGTTTCAGTTCATTTTGTTTTGGTTAAGAATTTTAGTTACGGATGTTAGTTATTTGCTGATGATTGTTATCGCCCTAATTTTTATAATTTGAAAATACATTAGTTCAGCAATACTTCATATTTAAGATTAACAGTTTTCCCATGTCATTCGTCTATGTCATAAGTTATGTTTAGGTCATGTGTCAAAAGTTCTATGATGTCATGAGTTACGTCATATTGTTGTCTATAAACGTTGGCACGATGTTAGTGTGTTCAGTTCGTGAAAGGATACTGTCCGGAGTTGCTTAGAAAAGCTCTAAAAAAAACTGTAAAGAGGCCTTGTTCTGCTTTTAAATTATAATTGTGCCTGCCATTCTGAAGAAGGATTACTTTCATCGTTTCATTGGACTACCTTGTACTGAACAAGAAGCTTGAGTTGCCAATAAAACTGACAGGCACTGTAGTTCACTTGTCGCCCTTGACACATGGGTAGGCTGCTAGATGATATGTGAAGGATGGAAATCTGAAGCAAAGCGCAAACTTGACTGAAAGTAAAGTACATGGACACAGGTTGGACATGAATTTCTCCAGACTTGCTTGCTGCTCATTGCCGTTCAGGAAGCTATTAATCCACCGGTACATGGAGGAGGGGATGATAAGTCGGGCAAGTTTGACGTGGAGGTTATCAGGGATGATGGTGTTGAAGGCTGAGCTTGAGTCCACCAACCTGTTGGCACAGTACACAAACTGCACGGGGTTGTACAGAGTTCCTTTAATGTCCTTCAGGTGGGTCAACAGCAGGCGCTCAAAGGACTTCATTCCAACAGAGGTTCAGGCAACAGGTCTGTAGTCATTTAGTCCTGTGATGCAGGCATTCTTGGAGACCTGGATTTGATGGAGATCTTGACGCAGGCAGAGTTCACAGAGCTCCAATGATTCAGATTGTTTGCCAGGTATTGAT
>OMNV01012421.1:32751-61874 GCA_900303265.1 Brotula barbata
GCTCATTGCCGTTCAGGAAGCTATTAATCCACCGGTACATGGAGGAGGGGATGATAAGTCGGGCAAGTTTGACGTGGAGGTTATCAGGGATGATGGTGTTGAAGGCTGAGCTTGAGTCCACAAGCAGGACCCTACCATAGGTCCCAGGACTGTCCAGATGCTAGAGGATGTAATGCAGGCTTATGTTGGCTGCATCATCCACCAACCTGTTGGCACAGTACACAAACTGCACGGGGTTGTACAGAGTTCCTTTAATGTCCTTCAGGTGGGTCAACAGCAGGCGCTCAAAGGACTTCATGCCAACAGAGGTTCAGGCAACAGGTCTGTAGTCATTTAGTCCTGTGATGCAGGCATTCTTGGAGACCTGGATTTGATGGAGATCTTGACGCAGGCAGAGTTCACAGAGCTCCAATGATTCAGATTGTTTGCCAGGTATTGATTCTCCTTGGGGTGTTTATATGTGGGAGGAGGGATGAGGGGGTTCTTCCTGTAGTTGGTGATGTCCTGCAGGCTTTTCCACTTGAAAACAGGGTCCGTGGCTGAAAACCTGTGATATGTGCGGCACTTCTTTGCTACTCTGATTTCCTTTGTGTGTGTGCGTGCATGTTTTCCTTGCCTTGTTCTACAGGGTCCCGTCCCCACTTTTTTCAATGCCGCCTCCTCCGCCCAATGAAGCTGACTTGAGTTTTGGTGTGAACAACTGTTTGCCATTGTAAATCCTGGTAAGCATATGAATAGCTGGACAAGACGGCTCACAAAAGCTGATGCAAGATGTCACATTGTCAATGAGTCCATGTAGGTCTTCCGCTGCAGCCTCAAATACACTCTAATCAGTGCAGTCATGGCAGGCCTGTAGTTTCAATTTGACTTCTTCAGTCCACCTCATCAAAGTGGAAACCAAAGGCTTCACAGATTTTAGTGTCGTCTTGTAGGTTGGGAGGAGGTGGACCACACTCTGATCAGAGAGACCCAAGACCCAAGGAGTGATCGGAGTCCTTTATAACTGTAACAGTGGCTCTGAGTGTTGTTGTTCCTTGTGGGGCAGTATATTTTAGCATTCAGTGGCTGAGATCATCTCTGTTAAAGTATCGCACAATGATAAGCCGAGAGTCTGGATCTAGTTCCAGTGGGATATGTGCTTTTTAAGAGTTGAAAAACTCACTGTGAACTGCAATTCCGGTTCTACCAGTCCCAATCACTAAACAAAGTGTCAGCAGCTGATGTTTGTCAAACAAACAAGCTGGCAAATTGAACCTGCGATCACCACCAAATAGGACAAGCTCTCCAGAAGGAGATGAAAAATGACTACACAATTGTGCACTCTGATTCACAGTCCTATGAGTAATAAAAAAAAAGCCATTATGAACAATGTGCCTGCATAACACTCACTCCAGAATCACAATTGTCACTTGATTCCTCTCTCTAACCAAACAGCCGTGCCTTTGTCGGTCTAATCCAGACTTAATCATGGGTCTGTGTGTTACAGCAAGTGGCTGGCACTAATGGAGGCTTTGCACTGAATGTTTGTGTAGTTGTCTCCCCCCCAAAATGTGACTCAATAACTATTAGTAACAAATTTCATACAGAGAGGTCAATGTTCCACGCAGCAGTAAGACAGGATAAAGAATATATTGGTGTTACTACTGTTTCATTGTGATTTGTTTATAACATCCAGCAAAGCAACACCAATCAATCTATTTACATGCTTTTCTTATAAACATAGCAACCATTGTTTTCTACATAGCAACTTCTGTCCTCTTCTAGCATTCCAGAATACTCTATGAAAAGCCTCTGTATAGTGGAGAACGCTTCACTAGGCAGAGTTGTCAACATGAGAAGTGCACTGCGAAAAATAATTTTTAGGCAACCTGGGAGAAAAGTAGTCTACACACTTACAGAGTAAACACAAATGTTCTGGCTGGGAGCATCATCTTTTTCCTTTCTGTCTTCAATGTGACCTTTATAACAAATGCAAAACTCTCTGTCTGATCATGTTAAAATTATGAATGTTTCTGATTTGCATTGTACAAAAATTAAAATGTAATACTATACTAAATATAGTCTCAAAAAATAAAGATCTTCTGCAGTTCAATTTGTATGGGTGCCAGGTATGAATTTTTAAATTTGAAACGACCTCGTGTTAAACACATCTCATCTGAACAGACCCAAAATGCTCTGGGAGCTCCTACCTCTTTAAGCTGCTGCAGCTCCGCTTTAAGGGCTTCATGGTCCTCTTCCAGATGTCTGTGTTTCATCTTGACAGCAGAACTTTCCTCCAAGACCACCAAGCCATAGCGAGCTGCCTGAAGCTTCTCCTCAGTGGCCTCCTGGAGCTCCAGAGTCAGCCGTAGCACCTCAGCCCTGAGGTCTCTGCTCCCCATCTCTGCCTGTCCTTCTCCCTCTACCACTGCACCTGCTGGGTCTGCATCCGCCTCCAGCATCCTTGCTTGGCTGCCCACGTTCCTAATGTTCCACTAGGAGAACTGCCTTCTTCACTCCTCCACTCTCATTACTCCACACTGCAGAGTAAAAACAGATGACGGTTATGTAAACTATTTACCTGAACTTTATTTTTGGGTTGACAAATGGGTTTTCTTTTTAAAACCAAAAATATGTAAGACTAATTGTGACTGACACAAACATCCAATGGTGGGCTGGATACTGGCTCCTCACCAGTCAAGTGTTCCCTGTTATCCTTTTTTTCCAGTAAAACCCAATCTTAATGTACAATCAAGTAATAGAAAATGATGGGCTTCCAACTTCCTGGGCATTCTTGCTTCAGCATGACAATACTGCTACACACAAATACACGGTTTTGCAGAGATTTGTGTAAAAGAATTCCACCAGCTGGTATGAAGCGCTGACATTACCCAATCAACACCTTTGGGATTAACTGGAACCTGTACTGCGAGCCAGGCCTTATCCCCAGCATCATTGATCAACCTCACTTACCTTAAATATAGAAGAGATAACACCCTGGAGAGAGGTGGCTGGAGCAGTGAAGATAAACATCGATACCTGTATTGTATGTATAACCTAAGTTATGACAATTAGTGGGATCTCCAGTCACGCTATAAGCAGTTTCGTATGTTTTGGTGTCCAAGAAACCAACAGTGACAAATCCGAATGTCAAAAACGAACAGGCTGCAGAACTGATCTGGACACACTAGATTAAACAGCGGGACAAAAACAGTGTCATGTGTCTCACAAACACAAGTTCATCTTAACTCGAGTGTCGTAAATCGAAGCGTCCATACGGTTTATAAAATGCACCATGCTACCCACGAATGTTGACTGGGTGGGGCCGAAACACTTCCCCCCCCCATTTCCTCACGTCCTCCAGACTGACCCAAGATGGAAACACAGCACGCTGGATCGCCCGGTGCCAAATGTCAGCATCAGTTTCCCCACAACACATGACACGGTTCCTCACACAAAGCAGATCAAGGCATGAACAGATCGACTTTGTTCCATATTAGGCGATTAATATATTCCGGTAGTTTTCAAATTATCCTCGTTTTCCTTAAAGGGAATCTAGTGTTTTAAAGGCTGAACGCGTTTTGACGGGTTCATCCTTCGATCGGACAGCTGGCTATGCCCTGATATAACTAATTCATCTTTAATCTTAAAAGTAGGGTCTGCTTAAAATGACAGATAGCTCTTTGGCTTTGTGATTAGCTGGCTAAATTTACATCAGCTAAGTTAGCCAGTCGCACACCATCGGACTTCTTGTCCTGTCTTAACGTCAGCGGATCCCGGTCAGACAAGCTAATTAGCTATACAGGCTAACATTAGCCAAACGAGCTACTCACCCCTGGTATTATTTCACAGGTGGGATTCGCCGGTCGGTAGCCAATGCTGACTGGAAACTCCCCTCGGTTAATATCAGAGATAACGGTCGCTACATGCTACCACACGGGTAGCCTACCAGGTTACACTGGGCTGCCGCTTCCCTTCCTCCCACCCGGTTCTCGTTTCCCGGTGAGGTCGAGTGTCAAACGCGCGCCGAAAACGTAAAAGCACGACTACCCCCTCTAACGGCGCATTGCACGTCCACAAAGAAAGCCTCTTAATCTTCTCTATTTTGACGGTTGTGGTCTGTATTTTGTCTCTCTACATAAAGTGTACATGATAAAACAATCAATGCAGTAATTGCACGATACAAAAAGCGCAAAATATCGGAGAATCGTCGTAAGATTTATTAAACCAGATACTTCCGTTTACGCCGTCACGAACTTCCTTTTCACTTCCGCGTGCTCACATTGTCCTCTGCAGTTCTTACAACATGAAGATCCTAACTTGGAATATAAATGGCATAAGAACATTCAAATGCGGTGTTAAAAAGATTCTTGATTCCCTGGACGCTGATATTATCTGTGTTCAGGAGACAAAAGTGACGAGTAAGTCCTTAATCTTAGGATTATGGAAAACGCGCGAGCTGTATCGTCACATAGCCTGTTGTGAACTCACTGTTTTGGAAGAAAATGTTAAAAACAATAATGTACAAACACTTAAATTCCAAATTATCCCTTGCAGGAGACTTGCTTGACGAAAGAAGTGCTATTGTTGAGGGCTACAACTCCTATTTCAGCTTCAGTCGAGGACGCAGCGGCTATTCAGGTTCATAACTTCATAACACAGTCACAGCAATTCATGTCATATATTTGCATCGTGCACGTCGTTTTGGTTTGTTCCAGTTGGCCTATGTATCCCAACTGGCTGTTTTCACATTACCAAGTTATAAAAATTAAATTTGGCAATAACACAATCTGTATGTATGCTAATTTGTGACATACACAGGGGTTGCCACTTACTGTAAAGACAGTGCCACTCCATTTGCTGCTGAGGAGGGTCTCTCGGGCCTGCTCACCAGCCACGGAGGGGCCGTTGGATGTTATGGTGAACAAAGTGACTTTTCAGAGGCAGAGCTTCAGCTTTTGGACAATGAAGGACGAGCTGTTATTACACAGCACAGAATCATGTAAGAGGAAAATTGTTTATTCATTCTAGGAATATATATATATACAGTACATAGGAACTTTACTTCTGATATTTACTAGACCCCCGTATATTGATCAGCTTGATCCTGTGAAAAGAACCATGCTATTTCCTCATGAAACATCAGCCTTCCCACACAGCCTTTGTGCCTGCTCCTTGTCCAAGTTGAGATGTGATGTTTTAAATCAACATCTTTTTATTTTTGTCTTTTTACCCACCAGGTATCAGAACCAAATGCAAAAACTTACTGTAATTAATGTGTACTGTCCACGAGCTGACCCCGAAAAACCGGAGCGAAAAGAGTTTAAACTGCAGTTCTACAAGCTGCTGCAGTGTCGTGCTGAAGCCCTACTGAAGGACGGGAGGTGAAATTTAGTTATTTGCTTTTTACATTCTTTCTATCTTTGTTATCAAGTAATATCTGTGTATTTTGATTAATTACATAATTAAACCTGTCATTATACCATTGTTATTGTCGACAACATGATGCTGTATGATGCACTTGCAATTCATTGTACAGTACTCTTTGTAACAATATTTCTCCAATAACTGTTTGTAATTATTTTTCAATCTGAGTTACATATTAAGACTATTTTCCTACTCTTTTCTTTCAGCCACGTGATAGTGTTAGGAGACATAAATACATCTCACCGACCAATAGACCACTGTGACCCAAGTGACATTGTAAGTACTATCATATAAAGAATAAATTATAAAAGCATATTTTTTTAATACTGGGTGCTCAAAAAATGATAGTTTTTAAAAGTCAATATTGCCATATTCATGTCAATGCATACTCGAACTACTTAAATCTTCTGTTATATTTTTCATCAGGATGATTTTGAGGAGAACCCTGGGAGGAAATGGCTGAATTACTTTTTACACAGTGGCTCACCAAAAGAAGAGGAAGTACAAGACTTAGAATCTCCAGAAACAGATCCCATCCACAGTGGAAAATTTGTGGATTCTTTCCGATATTTTCACCCAACTCGCACATGTGCTTTTACATGCTGGTCCACACTCACTGGAGCACGTCAGACCAACTATGGCACACGTATTGATTATATATTTGCTGATTATCAGCTGGCCAGGACTCAGTTTGCGGCAGCAGACATTATGCCAGAAGTGGAGGGGTCAGACCACTGCCCTGTATGGGGTCAGCTCAGCTGTTCTCTCCTATCCAACTCTAAACCGCCTCCCCTCTGCACTCGCTATCTACCAGAATTTGCTGGCAAACAGCAGAAACTGTCCCAGTTCCTTGTTAGGAAAGACCAAAAATCTAACCTCTCTGAGACTGGGGATGCATTACCTGGATCTCAAGAAGCTGAAGAGAGGCGGGAAAACCTAAACCCTTTTGGAGCAGGAAGCATGTCTGGAAAGAAAAGGACACTGATAGCAGACTCTGCTATTCCAAAAGGGAAAAAGACTAAGACAGTAAAGACTAACTCAAAGCCACAAGGCAGCCTCCTTTCCTTTTTCAAGCCCAAGCATACAAATGTTGTTCCATCCCCTGAAGTCCCTGTCAGTCAGTGTGAAAACAAACTTGGCATGAATGAAGCGTCCTCATCACAAAAGTCCCAAACGTCGTATACAGCTAGTCAAGATGTGTCCACAGTCATAAGCAAGGTCACCAATAGCACTGAACACAGCACTGAACACACCTCTGATGGGGCCGCAATGGAGGAAAATGGCCAACAAATAAAGACAAATGCTGAAACTTCACAACCCAATCCCAAAAAAGGTTCATCATTGGGGTTTTGGAAGTCCATTCTTCACGGACCCCCTCCACCACCCCCCTGTAAGGTCCACGGGGAACCCTGTGTGCTTCGTACTGTAAAGAAGGCGGGTCCAAACATGGGGAGACAGTTCTTTGTATGTGCCCGTCCTCAGGGACATGCATCAAACCCAGAGGCTCGATGTGATTACTTTGCATGGGTTGACAAAGGGAAATGATGCATTATTTTAGGACTGATAACCTCAGCTGTGAATTACCACTAAACTAGTAAAACTACCAGATAAAAGTGTTGCAGTTTTGTAAATTGTAATTGTTGATTGTATGTGTTATAGTTTTGTCTATTTTTTTTTTCCACCAAAATAATAAAGAAAAGTAGTTTTCAATTTCTTAAAATCTGGGTGTCTGAATTCTCATTACATTTGTTTTTAAAGCTAAGTCTGCCGGTCCACCATCTTAAGTAAAATAGGGAGTAAACATCATTTGGCTTTTGGTCGTTTAGAACTCTGACATGATCTAAAATATGGATGATATATTTTTAAAGTTAGATGCGGTTGTTGATAATAGGCATTGTCATTTCATGTTGGAATAGTTTGTCAACCTAGCATTAGCGTCCAGTAGATGGCGATAGCACTGAAGTGATGACAAAGCTGAGACAGACGGAATAAGAATCCAGCAGCCCATCAGATTGCCTCCACCAGCTGCCCATCCACAGTAACTTTAATAATGTACCAGCCTTCTCGCCTGTAAGTCTACATTACACCAAAGTGACAAATTTGACTAAATAAATTCTCCCTAAGAGCAGAAATTCTGGATCATTGCTGAATGATCAAATATTTATAATCCAATTACATCATAACGTAACAGAGCACCATATGTGACCTGAATTGACTCTGAAAGATTTGGGGAGGGCTTCTTGACTTATGACATGGCAGGACGCGCGCGTTGTTACCTCCCCCTGCCTCCCCCATTTTTTTTTCTCCCTAGCTACAGAGAACCCTATTTTAGAGGGGAACCATGCGACAATAGAAGACAAAAGGAAACCTATCTGTCGTTACTGTCTCGACTGAAGCCATCTCTCAGTCTCGGCCTTGGTGGAGGTAAGTACCAAATAAAGGCCTGGCGTCCAGATCAGTGTGAGCCACGACACACTTTCTCATAACAGCATGGGGAAAGTTACCACAGTACTCTTGACCTTACCTCCTCCAATCCACTGTATATAGCTGAGATTGACACAGGAACACACTTTGCCTGCGTTTCATCTTGGAGCGGTGGATATATTTTATCTGTCTGTGTCTCTTTATTGACATGTTGGCAGTTTGCTGCGCGCAGAGGTTGGATTTAAACCGACTATCTGAAACGGGAGAGCAAGTTGACTTTCAATGTTGGCGTGTTCGTGGGATCCAAAAATAAATTAAAATACACGAGGACAAAATGTCGGCCGTTGGTGGTAGTAATAAGAATTAAAAAAACAAAAAAACTGCGACTTTTATAGAGTGTCAGTTGCTGTTTGCAGGCTGTTATTTTAAGTGTGTATTTAACTCAGTGTAAGGGAGTTATGTTTCTGTTTGTATTATATTCATGAATTGACATAAAGTGCTGGAGCAAACTTTGTCAAATACACTACTGACGTTAATGAAATTATTGAGATGTGACGTCACACCCATCCGGCTCTCCCCAGTTAGTCATATTAGAAACACCCTGGAAATAACTTGAGTACATTTCTGCTGTCTTTGGGTCACATCTGCATTCAGCAGAAAGGGTGACTTCCAGAGAAGACATTGTGTCTTGTTGAGATAAAGAAAATGTGGGTGTTTCTTGAGCGCCAAGGCGAAGCTGGTATCTCTGGTGACCCAAGTTTACGTTTATCAACTAACTGAAATCCCAGAGTTTCAGAGAAGACGGTTGACATCTGACTGCTGACAAAGCTTCAGAAATGTTTTGTTGCTCTACAATATACACTTGATGTCATATTGTGACTGAGGCCGAATGCCTATCTGTTGGCCTGATTTCATTGCAACCCTTGTGTCTGTGGAGTCCTAATTGTTTGTTCGTGATCAAGAGCACGCTTCCATGCACACACAAAGTTTCTACTAAGCAGAATCACACGTGAGCCACCTTAAAAAAGCATTTAGCTCCTAAGCTAATTAACATCACTGTAGCCTCCAACAGGATGAGAACTGTCAATGAGAGTCCACCCACATTCCGACAAAGCCCGTCTCAGGGGATGTACACTTCACCCCACCTTTCTATTTGCATTACACTGTAATGACATGGTTATTATTTCAGTCTCCGTCATTAACATTACAAGCAGGAGAAAGGGAGATAGGGACACATGTATTTGTAACCTGCAGACTCTGTAAAAACTGAGGTCCTCTTTTCTAGATTTACCACCTTTCGAATGTAGACACCTGGTGTCAGGGTCCCTGTAATCTGCAACTGCGACTACCTGTTTCAGGTTTAACAAAGGGTTAAGTATGGGTGTTCCCATTTCCTGTTCACTCCCTCACAGACTTTAATCCCCCCCTTCTCACTCTCTCCTCCCTTCACTACCAAGGAGCTTTGGATAGGCTCCTAAGCAGAAAGCTAAAAATAAACATTGGAATGAAAATTTGAGTTAACTTGCACGAGGATCTGTCGATATTAAAGTGACCCCAGTGTGAGAGGAAGCGTGTCCTTATTCTTCACTGCGGGGTAAGTTGCTCTGTACTAACATTCGGGTTTAAAGGAAGGGAAGGGCTAACTGTCAATAGTGAGCTAGTCTTGCATCAGAAAACAGCCATGTGGTCCACACTGGATACTGGATACTATAACTACAGTGTTATCTATTGTGTTCATTTCAACTTATGTACTGCTAATTCAAAGCAGACAATGAACAGCACATTTGTGGCCTGGTTTTATAATGTGTTTCTGATAGTATTCTGAGATCCATTTAAGCACATATAAAAATCAAAGTGTCGAGAGACAGAAAAAAGTTTTTCTTTTTTCTTATGGTTATCTCTCTAATTCGTTTACAATAATTGTTTTCTTGGTCAGTGGAACATGTAATCTGGAATAATGCTGCAGTTTTCCATGTTTGTCTAGTTTCTGCTTCACATTGCCGTTAAATTGCAAAGAATAAAAGAAACAACTGGAAGTTTGCCCCACTCACATTGTGAGGCTTATGTAGCATTTCAAACCACGTCTCTGTGACAGCTAATATTGATGCTTTGATGGTTCTGTATTTTGGCCATGGGCCATTGGAAATTGTTGGATATGGAGCTTAAGAAAATGACTCAAACCAAACATGACGAGGGGAAAGAATAAAGGGCCCAGGCAACTCTGTGCTTAGACTGAACAGGAGCTACCTTTTACACAGGAAGCCATTGTTTATGTCTATTACAAGCTGCTGCTAACTGCCATTTTCTATAGATTGTTGTATGTCAATAGTCCTGTTCAGGGATGAGTGCAGGAGAGAGAAAATTCTGTGTTGTGTGAAACTCCTGTGGAATGGCACAAAGTAGTGTGAGAGTGTCCTTTTGGGGTCAGATGTGAAAACCCTGACTGCAGTTTGACCCTGAGAGGAGGGAAGTATCCCATGACCCTAAGGCTGCAAAGACCCACGCTTGTTCCCAGAACTTTTTCGTGCCAGCTTTGTATGGCGGCCCAGAACAGATCAGGTCCACCTAATTCCTCTGACCATGTTTCTTATTTAGAGTTTGTCACGTAGAGAAGCTTGGAATATGCAGCAAAAATCAAAATGCACTATGTAGCAAATGTTAGGGACAAAAAGAGTCCATCATTTTTTTGTGTGTGTATTATGCTTTATAATAAGCCATTATGTGTTTTTGTTATGTGTTTTTTTCTTTTTGTTTTTTTGCTTTAATTATCACCAAAACCTTCTATGTACTTTCTATGGACTTACATCATAATCAAAAGTTTCTCTTTTTATTACTTGTGCAATTGTGACTTGTGTCCCAAGATAGCAACATGCAAGGTTTTGTTTTACAGGGTAGCAAACGCTCAGATGATGCAATAAGCAGTATCTAGAATCAAAATCAACGTTGGAGCACAAGTTCAAAACTGACAGTGATAATTCTGAAGTAATGGAAATTTGGCGAGATTCATGCAATGCTTCCGTTAGACTGTAATAAAATACAACCTCGGCTGAGTCACCCCCTCTCCTCCGTACTCAAGGCTGTTCCCTGTGAGCTTGATTCAAAATTATAGTTCAAACATATGGCCAGTTGGCTATAAACATTAGGAAAACATGGTGTTACTCTATGAGTTTCTTTTGATAAAAATAAATGATCACACCAACAATATTGTGTAATGTAAACAAAGCTATGCTCTGGATGAAAAAGACAATGGACTCAGGTTTTCAGGTTCTACAAGTACAACGTCCTTTGACGAATGAGTTTTAGTGCAAAGCTGAAAAATGTTGTGGAAACACTTGGGAAATCACTACGTGTTAACTGGCGAACTAATATGTTTTATTTGTACCTTTGTATGTGCGATATACTCATACAAAAAAATGGTCCAGCGCATGTCGATTAAAAGCATTTTTTTCACTTTTTCCAGGTGAAGGTTCTGTGGTTTCATCACAATTCACAGCATTAGCAACAAGAATGGAGCTGGAAAAGTTGAACGGACACGCTAGGGATGATGGGTATGATTGCAATTAAGAATAATTAGAAACAAGTCTAACCAGGGCCATATATATGATAAAAAACACCTAAGAAAGAGTAAAATATTACTATTAATACTGCTACTTCTACTGTTATTAGAGATATGATTGTTAGTGTTATTATTGTATGACACATTTAAGACTTGAGGTTTATTCTCTGATTTATTGTGTACTTTCCATTGCAGGTTTGATGGGCTGGAAACCATGACTGAACATGAGGAGTTTCTCCCAAGTAAAGGCAGCATTGCTAAGAAAGAAACTCACTTTACTGATGTGAGTTCTTGTGTCATGTCAGTTTGACCTGTTCTACTGAAGTGAGCTCTATGCTAATGATGATACCTGGCTCATAGTTCAAATTAGTGTGTCTCTAATGACGTGTGTTACTGTTTCTGTCCTCCTGCAGAACGTGGGGAAGACGTCATTCGGAATGTCCGTTTTTAACCTCAGTAACGCCATCATGGGTAGTGGAATTCTCGGATTGGCTTTCGCAATGTCCAACACCGGAATTATTCTTTTCATGTAAGTTCACAAATCAAATACACAACCCCACATTTGGCTGGATTTTCTGCAGTGTGTGTGTGTGTGTGTGTGTGTGTTGCCATGTCAATACCATGTCCCCTGCCATTAATTCCATTAATTTCATACACAGGGGAAATATTTTGATTTGATTCATGCTCTTATTCTTTATTTTGTGCCTAAGTAGCCAAATATGTAGTCGGCCACCCTCTAAACTTTACGTCCAAGAGTAGAGTGCCTGTTTGTCTTGCCTGTGTGTATTTAAGCTTTTATGTTGTAGACTGACAGATTGAAGACGTGTTTACTGTTTGTCCTATTTTGGTTGATCCTTGTTTCTCAGGACTACTTTATTTTGTATATGTTTATGTATATGTGTATGTGTATATGTATATAAATATGAATACTTGCTATTATACATACATATACATACAGATTCAGATAAAGATACAGTACACAACAGCAAAGGGCCTTATGGGTATACCTACAAGTATGTGAATGTGTGTACTTTGCATGTGGACAGGCGTGTGTTTGTGTGTTGTGGAGGGAGGTGTCATGTCTGTGATGGTATGTCCTTCCCATTACCTGTCTGTGGGTCTTACATAATGTTAACATCTGCCCCCATGAAACTTCCAAAGCCTGGACCCGTCCTCTGCTTGGTATGTGGGGGATGGGGAGCGAGAGACAAACTGGAGTTTCACAAGCCAAACTCGACTTGTGTGGGTGGGGAAAAAGTATTCTCAAGAAGTAGAAGTCTTCTGAAATTTTTGCAGTGACAGAATTCAAATTCATGTATTTATGTCTGTAATGTGAGAAAATACAGTGGAACTCCAGCTGTAGATATACTATAGAAATACTGCCTAGAGTAACATACGTGGGCTGAGTTTCATACTTTGTGTATAACCATCGTCCATTCTTGTGTGTTGTAGAATTCTGTTGGTGTTCATCGCTATTCTGTCTGCGTATTCAATTCACCTCTTACTGAAAAGTGCTGGAGTTGTTGGTAAGGCATCACTAGATCGAGCTCATATAAATTAGCGTACGTGACTGCCTTGTCATTTTCTTTAATCATTACTTGTGTCATCTGTACAAAATGTTTTCAGGCATCCGCGCCTATGAACAGCTTGGGAATCGAGCTTTTGGTAAACCGGGGAAATTGGTGGCTGCTACCATCATAACAATACACAACATTGGAGGTAGAGTCATGTCTACGTTTTCTTTATTTCATGTATGGGATATGACAAAGGCAATCCATCAGTCAGCATAACAATAATTGTTTAATACTTTCTTTTAGCAATGTCCAGCTACCTGTTCATTGTGAAATCTGAACTCCCACTGGTCATTCAGGCCTTCCTTGATAAAAGCGAAAACACAGGGTGAGTGAAATAGTCACATTTCTTATAGTATGTGGTACAATAGTGTCATTCTGTCATTCCATACTGATTTGGTATTTTGTTTTTGTTTTTTTGTTGTTTTTTTCGTTTGCCCTGCTGTATCTCAGAGAGTGGTTCTTGAATGGAAACTACTTGATCATGATTGTTAGTGCTGTCGTCATTCTTCCACTAGCACTCATGAAACAGCTTGGTATGTTTTGGATTCTGTTTGATTTGAACTCCTCCACCTTGTCCGTTACGTCTTCATCATCCATCATTGTTTTGTCACCTCACGATTGTAGACTCTGTCTGTCTGTGAACGTCGTGAATGATTCATCAGTGTTTTTTTTCTTGTCATTAAAATCCAGGTTACCTGGGCTACACAAGCGGCTTCTCCCTCTCGTGCATGGTGTTTTTCCTCATTTCGGTGAGCGTTTGATCCCAGGGCTTACATAGACCACAAGCAGCTGTTCCTTACATAATAATACCGTGTATCTGATTATACACGTGTGTCTCAACAGGTTATCTACAAGAAATTCAACATTCCCTGCCCACTCAGCGATGCGCATATTAATCTGACTCATATTGGTCAACATGACACTTTCATTAATGACACTGCTGACTCATGCGAGGCGAAGATGTTTACTATGAACTCCCAGGTGAGATTAAAAGAATCTACAGTATTGACATTGCAGTTTTCCTTTATTGTCAGGTTGTCTTTATGTTTTCACGGTTGCACATTCTGCACTAGAATCTGCTGTATCAATAATGGTAGTGTTGGCTATAACACAGTTTTCTGTTTGCAGTTTTCTTGTCAGTGATCTATGGGTTACTCATTGAGGGTTGTTTCTGTCGTCTGTTAGACAGTGTACACCATCCCGATCCTGGCCTTCGCTTTTGTTTGCCACCCCGAAGTGCTTCCCATCTACACTGAGCTGCGAAAGTGAGTCAGAATGTCATCATCGTTTTAAAAGAAACAAAAATACGGAGATCAGCGTTTTTTTTATTATCAGTGTTTGAAGTAATGTCATTTTTTGTCTTATTTCTACCCCAGTGCCAACAAGAAATCCATGCAGCGTGTTGCCAACATCTCCATCTTGGCCATGTTTGTCATGTACCTGCTAACGGCTCTTTTTGGATATCTCACTTTTTATGGTAGGATGCGGTTATCTCTGAGAGTCAAATATAATTTATATTTAATAAACATAATTTGTTCAATTGTGTTGTAAATGAGGGATTGGGCCATGTGAGATATGACACAGGTTCTCTGTTTTCCTGTGGGTAGTTGGTGTGGAGTCGGAGATGCTGCACACCTACGTCAGAGTGGACCCCTTCGATGGACTGATCCTCTCCGTGCGTCTGGCGGTACTGATGGCTGTCACCCTGACTGTGCCTGTTGTTCTCTTCCCGGTAAGATATCTTTTATTGGAGCTGAATCAAAAACATCTGTCTGCCTAATGATGGTGCTCAGACAGGAGGGCACTGTTTGTTGTGTTATAATTCATAACATAACATAACAAGAGAAGATACAGATTTGGCAGACTGAAGCAGAAAAACTGTGTCTGAAGAAAAAAGAACTATTCACAATTCATAAAAGTAAATTACATGTACAAATGAATAATAGAGATATTTTAGTCTTTTTGTGATCAGATCATGATGAATAAGAGTTTATAGCCAATTAAGTGAAAATATCAGAGGATAGAATATTAAGCCCTGCAGCACTGAATATTATTATTCAAAATAAGATTCAATATTAGAGACAACAAATGGAAGATTTAGCTGGAGTTGCTCAAATAAACTGACACTTTCAAGATTGGATCGTCATCTTCGCCATCCATGTAACGGAGTATAGTTCAACGTGCCCCACCCAGCACTTCACATGCAACAAACGTGACATACAAATACAGTTTAATTTCCACTCTTTGCTCTGTTTGCTCTCTTTGACTTTCATGGCTGCCAAGAAACTGCAGCCCGAGGAATCCTCCTATGTTGCACAAGCACAAACACATAGCTGAAATGGTGAACCGTCATCCCATAGACTTGCAGTTTGAGCAGATACTCAGTCAGGACTTGTTAACTATATAATGTTCAGTCAAGCACATAGATAAATCTCTTGCGTAGTAAAACTGAAACCGCGTTCCTTAAACTTTCAAGCATGTTGCCCCTCTGGTCTCCAACCATTCACTGGTGTCAAAGGTATTTTACTTCAGGCACCCAGCACCAAAAGAGTTGGGGCAACATGTACATACTGGAATCCTTTAAGTTATAAAGTACTGTAACCATGTGGAGATGAAAGAGTGAGTTATCTTGTGGATGTAATGCAATGATGGTAGTTCTCACTGCTGTATATGAGACAAATGAACCTCTTTGTCGTGTTGATACAGTACAGTGCGTTCCCTCTGTCTTTACACCTGTTTTTTCGTCTTGTCAGATTCGCAGAGCGTTGCTCCAGATCTTTTTCCCTGACAAGCCTTTCCACTGGGCCAGACACATCATCATTGCTTTTTGTCTCATCTTTGTGGTCAACGTTCTCGTCATCTTCGTGCCATCAATCCGTGACATCTTTGGTCTCATTGGTATGTCCACGTAGATAGAATCGGTAGATGTAAGATTTGTAGATTTGTGATCTCGTATCATGTGCAAAGTCAATAATGTGTTTCACCACTCCGATCTCCAGGAGCTACATCTGCCCCCAGCCTCATCTTCATCCTCCCTGGAATTTTCTACATCCGAATTGTTCCTAAGGACCAGGAGGCCTTAAGGTCCAGACCTAAGATTCAGGTAATACTCAGTTCCTGTAACTATCACATTTTTTAAGTCTTAAAAGTAGAAATACAAATCATCCGTTAAGATGTAATGCATATGGTGGATTGTGTGTATTTTTAAAATGTGAGCTGTCTGTTCACGCACATCACAAAACACATTTTCTCACTTCTTACTTTGGTAATGATGTGGCTAGTTTTGGTTTGAATTTGAGTTAGTTGCGTTGAAAAATGTTGATTACAAAGTGGTTTTCTAGAAATAATATCCTGGTTACAGTGGATAACCCATAAAATAGTTCCCAATGATTGATGAGGAACTATTTTCTACCAAACTGGGTAGACTAAATATTTGTTTGTTGTGGGTTTGTTGTTAATACAGATCTCTTTTCTTTCCCTTCTTCCTCCTAGGCTGCATGTTTTGCTACACTGGGCTTCGTCTTCATGGTGATGAGTTTGTCATTTATTATCATTGACTGGATGACTGGAGAGGCTCGAAGTGTAGGTGGGCATTAGCTTTAAGAGCTGAATGCGGTACTATGAACAGAATGCCAATGAAAGCAATCCGTCATTAAATTACCCCCGACCTGCCAAGTCCTCAACTAAAACTCAACAGGAAAGTTTGTCTCCACAAGACGAAGGATATGTGATGGACCTTCGCCCATGAAAAAAAAGTCTTGACATTTGGTGGAGCACGCAATAGGTCCTGTAATGGAGGAAAGAACACAGATATGTGAGAATACCAAAGCAGTATGTTCCGACTCAATAGAACGGATAGTGTGACTCGCATTAAGGAGTTTGTTTGGAGATATTTGTAAAGATGTTGGACAGACTGAATAAGTATGAAGTTGCAGTGTAAACGGATGAGAGGGAACAGCGTGACTCATGAAATTCTCATTCTTGTGTCACTGCTGCAGGATCAGTGTCTAGTCCCATGGAATAGCTCAGTCACTGACAAAAACCTTACATCTCAGTCAAATTTCCCACTTCCTTTGGAATTAGCTTTTTATTGTGGAAAATGAGGTGTTACTCTTTTGTTCATAAATAGTTATTTATATGTGAAATATCATTACCAAATCACCAAACTGAGAGGGTTAGTTATACAGAAAACACTAACCGCTACAATCTGTCAAAACTTGCTTGGGTTAAGAATTAGTGTTAAATGTGTTATTTATCTAGTCATACACTAAACATGAACATTGTTACATAGATCTGACAGATACCAGTGCAGTTTGTATGGTTTGCTGCTAATCATGAAGGTTATAAAAAAAATTGTGATTTTCACAAGTGTTCAGGGAAATATTTGTACAAAATTGAGGGCTTTTGTACGTCTCTGTAAAGATCTGTATTTGTAAACCAAAGACTATCATTTTGAGATATGGGTGTCATACACTTTATACATTTTTACACGTATGGTTCGGTCGTTGAAAGATGGCTGACAACAAGTGTCGCTGTGTCATATTTTGCAGAAACAGAAACACAGAAACATTTCAAATTTTGCATTCTGCTCAGAACGGAACGGAATCTCTTTTTTTTATTTTTTTCAAATTTCTTTTTTTTTTTTGACAGTTGAAGTTAAAAGATACTTTGATATTGTTATATTTCCTGTAAATTTTAAATTAATTTCAATATTATCTGTCAACAAAATAAATGTTCTTTGTACAGATTGATTGGGTTTGTCGTTAATACACGTACAAGTGCATGTTGTCTGCCTCCTCGTGAAAATGGAAGTAACATTCAGTTTTGTTCAGTGTCTGAGTGAAAGAAACGTGGGGGGTAGAGCGGTGCGGTTGTCCATTTCCTGCTCTGAGTTGATGTGTTCCTACATCAACACATCGCAGAATAGAGAAGAGAAACTTCCTTCATTGTTGCGCTCAGAGGAGACGATTCTATCTCCAGCTCTTTAATATCAGCTGGTGGATTGATCAGGACCATGAGCCGTGGAACTAAAACTAAAACAGAGAACGGTCGCAGCTCAATGCTGAGCCCTCAAGAACAGGAGAGGCTGGAAGATCTACTGGGCAGAAGGTGTGCCGTAAGTGTTCAGACCTGGGCCGGTTGGGGAATCTCAGACTGGGTGTGTGTGCGTGTGTGCCTACGGACTGTGTTGCTTTTATGAGTTTTGTGTCGAGCTCTCGGTGGTTCGTGTCAAAACCCAAATTTGTCTAAACAAAGATAGAACACATTAGGTCATACGTTCAAATTTACCACAATAAGATATATTTTGTGGTTTATTAATTAAATAACATTGAATTTAGCATTAGTTTGATATTTTATTTGTGGAATCTACTGTGACTTGCTGTAAATGGAAGCAAAAATGAATTGCCTTCATTAGGTCATCAAAAGGAGGTAGCTGTTAACAGGAAGTGGTGGCTGAACCACTTCTTCCTCAAAGTGTCATTATTAGACACTACTGCTGGGTCGTAGTTAAAACATAAGTCACTTTGTTCCCGAATCTTGAAGTTGTTAAACATTCTGCATATAGCTGCAGCTAACAAAGAACAATTGACTGTTGCAGCCAGCACATCACCGTTAAACGCTTTAAGCAGATTGTTGAAGGCGCATTTCTAAGTTGTATGGTAATTAATGGAAACTCTGAAGTGAGTGGGTTTTTCCATTAAATATGCAAATGAATGTGAGCTGCAGTGAAATCTACAGACTACAGTCTAATATTAACTGTCTAAAATGTGTGCATGTGTGTTGATTGGCATCCATGAACAAAACATTAATTATCACCTCACTGTTATCATTGTTAATAAGATAAACATGTACAATTTCCAGGCACGGTATAGCAAATAGTCGCATTTGTTGTCATACAATAATGTTATTACTTTTTGATTTGATTTGTTTTATAATAATCACACTAATATCACCATCATTATTATTAGTATTATAAACAGCAGTACTTAATTGATTTCCGTGTGGAAATTATTTCTTTGCATTTAGCCCATCCTAACTATGAGGAGCAGCGGGCAGCACATGAAAACACACACTTTAGCTCCTAGGGACCAACTCCAGATCTTCCACCTAGTGCCTTGGTCAAAGGCAGTGGCAGGAGTGATTAGCTTACCGCATGTGTTTTTTTTATGGGTGGGGAAAACCTGAACACCCAGAAGAAACCCACGCAGACATGGGGAGAACGTGCAAACTCCACACAGAAAGGTGTGGTGGTTAACCCTATTATTATTTTTATTATTTTCAGTAGTAATTGTAGCAGTAGTAGTAGTAGTGTAACTCAAGCCTTTCTTAAAAAAAGCACCAAGGAATATTCCTTGTATTCACAGGCATGGCTACTAAATGACTTACACGTTCTAAAAAAGGGATTTACATTGGTAGATTTTAGATTAAAAGAAGGTTTACCCACAAAGCTCCTAAGTAAGTGCTTAGCCAAGCCATTACATCGCTCGGATATACTGAAGGTGCAGACTGCTTGTGCTAATACTTTGGTAGCCTCTGCCATGTCCACGGACTGGCTGTGGGAGGCCCGGAACACTCCAGGTACAGGGGCGTCAAACTCAATCACAAAATTCAAAAACTGTGACCAGGTTGCGGGCCAAACAGTGTAAATATTGAATAAAAACCATACTTAAATTGACCATGTTTTTCCAGACGCATTTAGACAAATTATTGGTCATTTGAATCTAACTTCTCCCAAGACGTTTTACAGAATTCAGAACATTGTAGATTAAACAAACCAATGAGAAACTCATTTATAATAAAAGACACATCAGTGGCATTCATTTTTTTGGTTTAAAATAAAAAAATGAACCTAAAATCACTCTTTTGCATTTACAACACTAACAAACAAAATGAGGACATTTTTGATAATCAGTTGTTGAAAATGTGCAAATGTTTGAAACATAGAGTTACAGACAGTCTAAAATAAAACATGTCCATCGAAGCTCACACTGCTGTGGTGAACGTTAGACCAAGACAGAGGCTTGGCATCTTTTCTTTGCTGTATCTTCTTTAGTGTCATTCTTTACTTTACTCTGTGTGACTACATTGGAGGTCCATCAGCTCCACTCAGACTTTTATAGACGCTCTGTCCACGTCAACGGCAAACCGATTACTCAAAAGCTCAAACTTCATTTTCAGAGCTCCAAAGTCGGCAAATCGTGGTGTGACCTCTATATGAAATCTACTCAGGAAACCACAGCGGTACAGCCCTGGTCTGTCATGGCACCCGAGTTTCCTTTTGACATCTACGTCTCCCACAGGCGCAGCTCACTTTTAACATGTCGGAGGTTTAACACGAGATGATTCGTTATAACGAACAGAGACGCATACGCACGCCAACACTTTCCATCTGGATACGCGCGGTACTCTGATGTATGTGGCAATAAAAAGGAGGCGGGACGATGCGGTTGATTGACGTGACAACGTGCCCGTTATTGCAGTGCACGCTGGGACTTGTAGTATCAGAGGTGTGTGCGCGTGTGTGATATACCAGTTCTAATAGACTGTCCCCCGGGCTGGATAACATTGTACCGCGGGCCGGATGTGGCCCGTGGGCCTTGAGTTTGACATCTATGCTCCTGGAGAACAAAATGTCAAATATTGTTCCCCATCAATATAAATAGACAGCTGTTATGTAAGTATGTATCCTTGACATGTTGTAAAACCGGTATTGATTCATCCAATAATAATCCTCGCCCTCACTTTTTATACGTGGATGTGTGTGTGTGTGTGTGTGTGTGTCTAGTCTGTGGCTACTGCAGTAGCACAGCTGTTCATGGCCCTGCCTCACAGTCCGTCCACGTGGAGCCTGCAGTCCACTGGAGTCCTGTGCTTTGTGAAGGACAACCAACAACGCTCCTACTTCATCCGCATGTTTGATGTGAAGGTAGCACACATTAAACAGCTCATCACTAATATTATAAACAATACTTAAGCTTCTTTTTAGACTGATTTTACACTGTGTGTACAAGATGTGTGTTAAAAATGTATAAACACAGAGAAATGATTAATTGCTTGGTGTGTTTGTAAAAGCAGCTCTGTTTTTCCACAGGCAGGGAAGCAGATATGGGAGCAGGAACTCTACAACCAGCTAGTTTACAGCTCTCCACTGCCATACTTTCATACTTTTGCTGCAGATGTGAGTCCGGCCCCTCCGTGACCTTTTCTTTCCACTTGCTTGTATTGAATATTGGGCTTGGGGAAATACAGAGCGTTGCTTAAGTCAGTGTGTTCAATTCTCTCACACTGCAGGACTGTCAAGTTGGATTGAACTTTTGTGTTGAAGAGGAAGCAGCAGCCTTTCAAAACGCTCTCGTGGAGAAAATCAGCCAAAGAAATAACCGCAATGGTGAGTGAGGTCTCAAGGTGTATTTCAAGGCCTGCAGAAAAAAAGTGTTGATCTCGGCCCTCCATGTTGGTCAGTCACTCATTGCAAATACAGGAGATTGAATAGACGATTGGAATAAATTATTGATGTAATGACTCTTTAAATGATGATCAATATGTTGTTACTTCTCCATCATGGTTAATAATGTGGTCAACTTGAAATACTGTCTGATACTGAATGAGAAAAGTGATGCAAAATGGTTTCCCACACTGTCTCTATCTTTACAGAAAAGAAACAGCGCCCCCTGCCGCATAATGTTAATGCTGCAATAAAATTGATGAATCTCATATTGAATTGGCTTGTTTGATATCGAAACTCACTCGACCTCTCTTTTCCTCTTTGCCATCACTGTAGAAAGAGGAACCGTGCCCAGAATACCATCTGAAAAAGGTCTGCATCTGTTATACCAAATATTGGATCATCTGTCGTTCTTACACGATGTAACATATCAACCTGTATTTATATTTACTCTATGTGCTCTACACAACCAACAGCTGGCGGCCCTGGTTTGCCACACATGGCCACAGTCAACATCCAGAACCCTGATATCCACAATTCCCGATATCGCGGCATGCCCTCCCCTGGTACCTCTAGATCTCCTCTGGGCAGCATAGGAAAGAAGGCCAAAAAGAACAAGAAGAAAGGCATCAAACTGTCCAAAGCGGACATAGGAGCCCCCAGTGGATTCAAGTGAGTGTTGGAGCCACTGAGTTGATGTCAGGGAGTAAAACCTGGCAATATCTAGAGAGGGTTATGTCAGTTATTTGACAACCTAAATCTATCCAGCATTATGAAGATATAATTATTTTATTGGTGTTATCTAGTCGTGCAAATTGTCTCCAGAATCTGTGCGTGGTATTTTTGTGTTACTATCTTCCGTGCCTCTTGTGTCAGGCATGTCAGCCACGTGGGCTGGGACCCCAATAACCTCGACCCAGATGTATTGAAGCTACTTTCTAAAGCTGGGATCGGTGAAGCCGAAATGAAGGATGAGGCGACATCGGAGCTCATCTATAACATCATCGAGCAGTCTGGAGGCATTGAGGCGGTCAAAAGGGAGGTGAACAGACAAGGTGAGACCCATTAGATCACAGGTTTTCCACGAGGTAATGAAAATGCTTTGCTCTGTGAGACAGCAGCATGTCTGAGGTTGATCTTTTGCGCTGTAGCTGCACCCCCCCCACCTGGCAGACAAGGTCCGCTCCCACTCGTGCCAGGCTTATCGGCTCCAGCCCCACCACCTCCACGAAGTCGCTCTGGCCCCCTGCCTCCTGTTCCAGGACAATCACAGCGAGGCCCACCCCAGGCACTTCCAGGGCGTGGAGGCGTGCCACCCGTGCCCAGTCCAAGTCGTGGGGGACCCCCACTACCTCCGCCACCAACACACTCGTCTCATTTACCTCCACCACCGTCAGAATTCTCTCACGCCCCACCCCCGTCCTCCTACTCCATGCCTCCTCCGCCACCTCCCATGAGCCAACATCGCTCTATGGGTGCTCCACCTCCTCCTGTCCCATCAGCACCCAGCAGGGGAGGCCCTGCACCTCCTCCACCCCCTCCACCTCCACCAGCTCCCACATTCCTGAGCTCTCCAATGTCCCAACCACCTCCGTTACCCGGTGGCACCCCTTCACCACAGATGCCCTCACCTCAGGGAAGTGGTGGAGGAGACAAAAGAGGGGCTCTGCTGGACCAGATCCGACTGGGGAAGAAGCTCAAAAATGTAAATAACTTCATTTTATTTTCTTCCATACATTTCAAATAAGTTAGTTTGTCCTTTGAACGTGTACAAATCACGTGGTCCTGTCTTTATATTATAGGTAACAGAAAACCCCGAACCACCTCCACCTTCAGCTCAAGGAGAGGATGAAGGCATTGTTGGCGCTCTCATGATGGCCATACACAAAAGGAATAAAGCCATCCACTCCTCTGGTAAATATTATAAAAAAAAGAAACTGACAATGAACGCTTTGGCCAAAATGTTACAGCTTCATGTTTGTCATCTCTTTCAGACGAAAGTGAAGATGAGGCTGGGGATGATGACGAGGATGACGATGAGTGGGATGACTAATGTAAAAGTACTTGTGTGTATTTGTTTTTCTTTCTGTTTGCTATAAAGACTTATTTGCAAACCTCCGAATTGATTGATTTTTTTTTTTCTTTTGCAAACCTTTCCAAAACAGACACTGCACGAGCAATGACATAAAACATGCAATACACTAAAAAGGACTACCAAGTGAAAGATAACAAATTCACAATTAAGGCCAGGCCAGTGTGATAATTCTGAAAGTTGTTTATATATTTGCTTGAACATTTCCAGTGTAGGCTTTATCAGCATGTAGCACTGTGTTACTCACAATGTGGGTGAATGGTGACTCTGACTGGAGGTTATGTCCATTTACATCTTGTTTCCTTACACTTCCATTAAAAAGAGCCGTTTACGTCTGCACATAGAACAGCAATCAACACTAAATATGGAGCAGTTTCATTCCCATTTTTATAACATAAAAAAAATTATGTTCCTATTTCCTATTTTTCCGATACATCTGTGCAAAAAGCCCCAATTCCCTCTAATACCACCACCGACAAAGTGCATAACTGGAAGAACACTGAATACTATACACATCTTCATCACACACACACTCTAGGTCGCTAGAGTACAGGACAGTAAGGGAACCCTTATGGGACAACATCCAATGGAATTAGCTCAACGGAACACATTACACCTTATAAACAGCATTACAAAATAAAACTACAATAAAATGTACAACTTGCAAACAATTTAAGCATGCGACATATGCATTCATATCATTATATTATCATCATACAATACAAAGTAATTCAATGGATTGACCATATCATGACATATATATTATATTCACAATCAATATATTACATTTCTATTTAAACTGACCACAGCAGTGTTTCTGCACTTTTTAGCCCACCGTCTACACACACAAAAAAAATACACTTCACATTACTGCTCAATTTTCCCACATGACTTAACCCTCAAAAAACAAACACAGCAGCAGTTTGAGACTTTGAAACTTGCTCTTAGACATTAAAGTTATTTCTGTCACTGAAAAAATGTAAAAAATTAAACCCAGAAGACAAACAATCAGCAAGCTTGATATAAAAATAACTTTGATTCTGGAAGTGACTCTCAAGTCTTGGAAGTTGGAGTTTCTCACATCATTTGCCTGTGCGTTATCACAAGACAAACACAGATCTTTCACCAAACCGAAGGAAAAAAAAAAACAAACTAAAAAAAAAACACAATTAACTAAATGTCAACGGAGATGGAATAATATCTGCAAGTGGATTTTTACACAATACAAGTGGTATGTGGTCAGCAGTAATGTGATGCCATATGATATGCAAATTGTAGTTACTTGGTTACCACATGTAAAACCAACAAGGTCCTTTAACGGCAGGAAAGCACAACCTGCGTGTTGACTGGAAAAGACACATGAACGTGTGCGTGTCAACCATAGAAGTCCTCCGTAACGTCCCAACAGGCCAGTGTTGGACAGCGTCCGTTCAGTTCTCTAGCTCAGGCCCTGCTCCTGGCTCTCTGTGTGCCTGCGGCTGGTGCGTTTGCGTTGCTGCTGTTTGGGACTCAGCTGTTCCCAGTAAGACTGGCAGTACTGGTTGATCAGTCTGATCTCCGGTGGGAAAGGCGTGGAACCGACGGGCGATTGTTGATGTGGGCCAGCTTGATCTGAGCCGCGCTGGTGTTGTTGCCCCGTTGGCCGGGTTTTACGCTCTTCCTCGTCTTGAGCGGTGAGTGCTAAGACGATGTCTCGGTCCAGAATCCTCAGCGCCACGCGAGCCATGGTGTGCTTGAAGTTGTTCTCCGTGGCGAGGCAGTGGTACAGGCCGGCATCTGATTGGTTGAGAGCCTTCAGGAGGATACCCTGGTTGGTCTTCAGAACTCCTCCTTCACGGTTGAGCTGGACAAAAATGAAAATCTGTATTGTTACACTCACGCATTAACAGCACAAAGCATTTGAATGCGTATGCAGATTTCCTCTTCCTCACCACTTTCCTCTTTCCGTCACTCTGGAAAAGCCACTTGACTGTAGCCTGGGGCGAGCGGGGCTGGCACTCCAAGAATGTACTGCTGCCCTCCACCCCAAACTGCACCGTTTCTCTCAGACGTTTCTCTACTGCGGGGACGAACACAAAAGGAGAGAATTCAAACGAGCCCTCGGCAGTCATTAAGGGTTTTTCATGGTCCTTAAGCTGAATAAAAGCCTCACCTTTGGCATTGAAGCCTCTGCACTGCCTCAGTGGGTCACCGTGTTTGACATCCTGTCTTCTGCTCCTCCTGAGACAAACGTCAGAATGGGGACACATTTTTTTGTGGAACTGACGCATCTTTCACTCTATAGCAAAGAAACGTGTGCATATATGAAACTGGCCTGACCTCTTGGTAGACGGGGTGAAGGCAGAGCAGCTTTCTCCATCCCAGGCACAGTAGGGGTCCCGGGCCAGACAGCAGTCAGAACAGGCCCTGCCATAAACGCCACAGCGGTGCAGTGACACCTGGGTCAAGCCTGCGTCTGATGACACATAAAGCTGTTGCTACAGGAGAAAAAAAAACCCAAAAAACCTTAAGTTGATCATTCTTATATGTATTGAAACAGAAATCACCAAGTCAGACATAAGCACATTTTGCTTACTCTTTTGGAAGATATCTTCATCGTTTTGACTGGAGCTCTGCTCTGTAAATGAATAGCAAAACGATAACTCAATCAGACTCCATCATTGACAAAGTGTGTTTAATCATTAAGATATATTTTGACATACCCTGAACACCTCCACCTCTTCCAGGGTGAGCTCCTCCATGGTGGTTGGGTCCTTGGGCAAAACTATAACTTTTTGGACAGTGCCACGGTCTGTGCATGAGAGAGGGGAACATTACATCACGTTAAATTTCCTTAGCCTGAGCAGCGTCCTCAAACCTTCAGACATGTTGCAGCTTCCTCACCTGTCCCGAGGAACAGCACCTCGTAGCGTCCATCCACGGCGTCCACCTGATCCACCACCAGGGCAGTGTAGCGGTAGTCTACACCAGTTCGCACCACCAGGGGGCGACGGTGGATAGGATATACTGGATGGAACATTAGGGGATGAGCTCTGATGAAATTCACTGCCTCATCTGAAAAGTTCTTGGAGGAACGGAGCCCAGGAGTAAACGTTCCTCCTGGACACTGTGTGGGAAGCAAGAGGAGGTGAAGATGAATTGTATGTATATATATATATACAGGTATATACACATACATATATATATACATACACACACGTACAGTATATGTGTGCATATATATGTATATATATATGTACATGTATATCCGTGTGTGTATATTTATACACACACACACATATATACACATACATATGTACTTTAGAAGTTTCTTCTGATCTATCTAGTGTAAAAATGATTCAACTTTCGCTTTGTGGAGAACATGAATGAAACATACTGTTCCAGGCCGTGGATAGGGGATTTTGCCTGTGTATTCTGTCCACTGGTAATTATGACCATGTTTATGGGCGAAGGGTCCATTGAAAACATTGCGGATATCAGCCATGGAGTACACACAGACAGCTGAGCCCTTGAACACCGAGCTTAAACAGAAACAGACAATTGGGTCAAGAGAAGAGGGGGGAAATGAGTGAAATTAAGGCAAAAATCAATAACAAAAAGTCGAATAATGTTAAAATCATCCATTCCTCCAAACATGACTCACCCAGCCGTAGTGAAGAGCGCATACACCATTGGGTTTCGCTCATCCTGTGTGGGCTGAATGAACACATCCCCTGGAAGAGGAATGGAGAGGAGATCAATAACAGAGCAGTGAAAGGCGTTTCAGTTCAGACCTCTTAAACAGAGCGCTTGTTGTATTCTGCCCTTACGGAGTTCATCAAATCGTGTCTCCACTCCGTCCTCGCCTATCACAGAGCAGATAAGGCGAGCCTTGAGGAATGTCGTCCAACGGTTCACCAGGGACTTCTGCCCACCTTCATCGTTCTGAAAAGACAGAAAATTAGGTCAAAGCTCCACAGATGATTCCTTTTATATTCCTGCTCTACCAATGCCACGTGTTTCGACTCACCAGGCATACTCTTCCCACCCTGGAGACCACACTGGGGCTCGCTGCACCGCTGGAGTCTAAAGTCTTCTCACGGAAAAAGAAGTAAAGTTTGTCATCGTTCCTTTCTGCGCTGTCAGGGATCTGCTGAATCTGAACAAACACGGGCTCTGGAGGATAAAAAAAGACCAGGGATGGTAGGATTGATGTGGTTGTCATACAAAATGAAGGGGATCGTAACCAGTAATCAGCCACATTTACCTCCTCACACCCACACTCACTCACCATTAAGCCACCTGGAGTCATACTGTTCTGTCCTGATCGCAGTTCTCCCTCCCATGGTCCTAAAAAGTGCAGCATCTGTACTCATAAAGTCAATATGGACCCCTGCATACAGGTTACCATCTGTAATGGTGAGAAAATAAGCAAAGTGAGATTTTGCAATCGAGTTGCGTAAGAAATTAAAATCTTTGTGGGGGTTTTTGGCACACAAATTGTAAAAAGTCTTACTAATTAGAATGCCGATGTTCTCCTGCGTGGGATCGTAGGAACATTTTCCCTTCCCCGAGTCTACGTAACCAGGGACCAGCCTGAACAGGTAGTCCTGCAGAAACAGATCAGAGAGAGCGTGCATAAAAATAGACCACTAAAACCTCACGAGGGACCACGAGAAAATCGTAAACAAATCACTGTCCTAGTTTGTAGTCTTGAAATATTTAGCAGGACAAAGCCTCCCAGGCCTTCCGCTGGGGGGGATTGTGCTGTAAATCCCACGATCAATGTCTCGGCGCTCACCTCAGCCCTCCAGCCTCTGTTGATGAAGGTGCAGATCGGCTGGTACGCTCCGGTTCCACAGGTGTACAGGTGGGTGCGGTTCCACGGCTCTATCATCCGCACAAAGTTGGCACACTCACCCTGCACAGAAAGGGGTGAGACAAATGGAATCCAAACACTATCGCCGTCATTGTCTCTCCTTGAAAAGAGGTTTCAGATTTTTTTTGAAAAGGCAGGAAATAAACGTGATCCCACCTGTCTGCCCTTTCCTGTCATCTGACATTCCCCCTTTCTCTTGGCAGAAGCTGGCCAGTGGATCTGCGCACACAAGCAGCATCATTAGGGATGGCGTTTAAAGGCCGACGCGTACAGCTGTGAACTTTTTACGTACAATGAGCGGCTCCTTGTTGACATTGTGCATGTCCAGGGCCACCAGGTACTCCCGGCTTCCCAGGTAGAGACGTCCTTGATCCTGATCCATCAGCAGGATACGGTAGTCGCTGGTGTTAAAGGAGAAACTGAACGGTCTCGCTGCCCGCGTGTCCATCAATTCTGTGAGGTAAACGCACACGTGTTGACACATATTTTTTTAAATGGGAAACATCCTATAGTGAACTTGCACTTTTCTTTATTGTTTGGGCTATTTTTACCCAGCACGGTGCAGCAAAGGCTTTCCTAACGCTAACCTCTCACGCCATATTCATATTATTCCCCTAATGCGTGTACCTAAAATGTCTTTTCTCTGGCTTGGATGAATTTAAGGTCCCATGACCAGCAGCCTGGCTGTAATAATCCTGAAATATAACTCATTTTACAGCATTTTATCAGACATATTTGCTTTTAAGATCTTAATATTTGATGTGTTC
>OMNV01012422.1:0-43258 GCA_900303265.1 Brotula barbata
TTCAGATGAAATAGAGACTCATAAATGTAAGATTGAGGTTGAAGTAAAGATTTTTATTGGTCTCAGTGGTAATAGGAGCACAAGAGGCTGTCAGTGACCACCAAACTGGAAGAGTGGCTCCATGACATTCCAGGAACAATATCTGAGGTCGCTGTCCAGAAGAGTGCAGTCCAAGGAACAGAACCATTTAAGTCCCAGGCCTCCCCCAGGCCTCTGACAGACAGACAGACAAACAGACAGACAGACAGACAGACAGACAGATAGATAGATAGACAGATAGATAGATAGATAGATAGATAGATAGATAGATAGATAGATAGATAGATAGATAGATAGACAGACAGACAGACAGATAGATACATAGATACATAGATAGACAGATAGATAGACAGACAGACAGACAGACAGACAGACAGATAGATAGATAGATAGATAGATAGATAGATACTTTATTAATCCCAAAGGAAATTAAAGTCATCCAGTAGCTGATAACAACAAAACACAAACAATAAAAACAGCAAGAACAGTGATAAAAAAAAGCATAGAGCAATATAACATAATATAACATGATATAATATAAAATATAAAATATTATATTGTTCAGAGACAGAATTCATTAATAAGAAAATTCTGATATGTAGACAGTAATCCATGCTCGCTGGGTTCAATGTCCGTTCTTGAGTGATACAGTAAATAAAGTAGTGTGTAGTTAAACAAGTAATCAATAGTAGTAAGTAATACTGTAAAAATATGATGTGTTATTATTGCATTTTTATTAGCACTCATGATAATACAGTATATATGCTATATGTTGAGAAACCACTCTCTAAAACACACACACACACCTGTACACGTAGCAGTCACACCCGCTGACAGTCTAAACGTTCATTACAGGATGCAGGTTGTTGATTTAACTGAACGTGCTAATGCAAATACTACTACTGTAGGATGCTTGGACTGTATGGTGTCACCGCAGGTCATATGTGCAAATTTACACAAGATCAATTAGTGTAACCAACGAACAATCACAAGCCAAATGGATTTCACAATTTCTCTGGTATTTAAATCCTTGTCTAAGTTTGTAACTCGTGTCAAAGAAGGATTACAAGTGTAGCACTCCAAACAGTTTATTGTTCATGTAAACACCCATACTGACGTGTTTACACTCCAGTCTACAGGATCATAAAGTTTTCATGTGATGTGTGACTTGAAGGCTGCGTGTGTGTTCACGTCGTATGATGTAGTAAAGCGGCTGTCAGTAAAAAAGTATATTGTTACATGATTTATTATCTCAGTATATACACAAAGTCTGTGAACCTTAGAAACCTGTATATCAACTGTCGAGTACAGTTGAATAGTTATCTCTTTTATACTTGACTATATGCGGTGGGATATGGATTCCAGGAGTACCTCTGCAATTTGGAACACGTGTTTGTATTGTCAGAGGTGAATCAGCATAGAAACATCAGGACATTGTATAAACATTGTAGGATTATTATTAGAAACATTTTTCAACCTTGTTTTTTTTCCTGTGAGGCTGGGATGGGGGATGGGTCTAATATTACAGCTAATGTGAAACTGATTGGGAATTACTGTGCTATACTAAGTCGCGACTAATTGCGATTTGTCCAAGGTTAATTATCTGGAGGTATCTTGAGTTTGCCGTGTGCTGCGTGCATGAAATACAATATTCCACCCTTGTTAGTGAATGTTCTTACAGGAGTGCTCTTTGGGAGTTTTGTTTTGCTGTACACAGACTTGCACCTTTGACTTTTAACAAGGAATCAGACCTTTCCGCCACAGTAACCCATTGTTTGTATTGATGATTCATGTGGGAGGGTTTTGAAGTGCTCCAACTGCCAATCACTATGCATTATCAGGAAACATTGCAGGAAATACTTTTAGTTTTACAAAACTGGGCAAAACTACTCCTCCCTGTTCGCTGTTGTATTGAATATTCTGCTGTGCTAGGTTTCAGTGAGTTTCAAACATCTGATGCATGACACATAATCCTCCATTTAGGACTAAGCCTCCTCTAAGACTGTCACATTTTGCAAAAATACTGTGTAGAAAGTATTGCAGCTATGCAGCATGACAGATCGCCTGTCGAAATATTGTGACCCCGGGTGTGTCTGCTTATGACACAAAAAGCTATTTGAAATGAGAGTCCTCTAGGCAATGTTTACTGACGCAGTGGTATGGACCACCTTTGGCCCCCATATGGTAAGACCAGATGGGTACCTTTCAGAATTATAGTGTCAAAAGTAGTTTGTTTGTAAAAAACAAACACGGGTATAAAACAAATGAAAATACACCCTTTACTCTGTTTACACAGCGATAACAGTGAATAAGAATTGTCTGGATTTTCATCGTAGATAGAGAGAGAGAGAGAGAGAGAGAGAGAGAGGAGGAACAAAGTGGGAAAACGTGTGTGTTTCAGAGAGCATAGGCCGTCATTTTTCAACTGTCATGTGGTTTGTGATCAATATCTCTGCAGCCACTTCTGTCTCGCTTCTTGCTGATTTTCCCCGGCTTCTTGGTGCTGTCATCGATCAGTTGGAACGATGGTCTGCGTGGCTGTCATCCACACAGCTACATCTGCCATGTCCTACAATAAGGCCGTGATCTGATCAAGCCGTTTGACCCGCAAACAGGAAGATGTCTAATGTGGGCGAGACAGATAAAAAATGTTCTGTTTCATTCCAGACTGAATTTCATGTCCTATTTATTCTGCGGACTGAACAAATGCGAGAGCGTTTTCCTTTTAACTACCGTCTGGGGGTAGACTTCTGACACGGCTGGGGGACTCAGATGTGCTGGCTCGTCGGATAAGAAGAGATACCAAGTGTTGCACTGAAATGCACCGAGGCTAAATAAAGCGGCGTCTGATGCCTGGGTGTGAGAACACGAAGCTGAGATATGAAGTGATAAAAAATGCGCTGTTGGCAAATAGAAAAAAAAAAACAACGAACAAAAAGAGAAAGTGAAAAGAACAAGCAAGTAAGGAGGAATCAAGCTAAAAATGAAATGTGTGAATTTCCTGGCTGTGCCGGTATAGATATAGGAGAGGAAAGGAGGTATAGGAGAGGGGAAAAAGGAAAAGCAAGAGATAAGATACAGGTTTAAGTAGAGGAGGACAAAAGAGGTGAAAAATGGGTCAGCAGTGGTGAGCTGTGCAGCCTGAGGTTGCTGGTGAAGGTAACACACCAAGGCCTCCTTAATGAAGCAGCTCAGGACAAACACACGGGCCATCAACAACAGCACAGGATTCTGCATATTTTGACCTTCTCTGCCAGGCATTTACTCTTTCTGCACCTTAATGGTAGACAAAGCGGTGCTGTGGAACGTGATGCCTGACCAAGACTCCACTTGGATTCAATCACCAAATACTGTATATCGACTTAACAATCAGCTTGACATCACCAAGACTTTGACTTTTTGACCTTGACACCAGAGATTTGTCTGTTCAAATGTCTGTTATATAGACGCTTAAATGTGACTATTTGTAGTGACAAGAATTTTGCAGGTGAGCGTTTGGATTTTGCCTTCAATCCAAATTGTAACGCATGTCACTGTGACATCAGCACGACAAAGCAGATGGACAAATGAACACAGACTGCAGCCTCCAGGGTGTTGCTGTAGATTTTTAAACCCATACTCGACGCTGAAATATTCAAATGACCAAATGGTGTTTGAGTTCTCCTCATGGGGTGGCTGTGGTTCAGCGGTATAATTGGTTGGTCCCCATCTCCTGCTGTCCACATGTCGATGCTCCCCAGGTGCCCCTCGATTCTGATTCTAAGCCTGATTCCAATGTCTGTGTGCTCCAGTGCTCCGGTTGATCCCACAGTCCACAAACTTGCAAATATTAATTGCATGTGTGTATGTTCTAGCTCTGTGACCAACTGGTGAGCTGTCTAGTGTGTACCCTGCATCTCTCCCATCTCTTCAGCTCCCAGGGACCCCGCACAGGAGACTTGGGCACTGAGAATGCATGAATGGCTGAAACACGATCTTCACTGAAAAATGACCATGAGCTTAATGTGTCTTAATCACTGTAAAACAAAGTCAGAATGAAATGCGATCATTGGAGAGCATCGTGCTACGATGATAAAAGGACACGAACATAGTAGAGATATACATTAAAAAAATCAAACGGTATCCTTAATCCTTGGCGTGTCCATGGCTTTGGCTCGTCTTTATTAGCTGAGATCCTACAGTAAAGGGTGATGAGCTCTACACTTTTGCACTCTGTGCTTTTAAAAGCTGGCATCGTGTCTGTCTGCTGGACGGCTGCCCTGCTGCAGTGTGGATGACGAATCCACGAAGATCAAACTTTATGTTGCAGCGGATTACGTTCACAGCCCCGTACTCCCAGTGTGTGCTAGGAGAGACAGTACCCATTTCTGCGATAAAAGAGATGAGGTTCCGCACATGGAATAATAATTTTGTTTGGATTGAATTTGAATGGATTTTTAATCCCTTTCCTTACAGCCCCTAAAGCCACTTTTGAGTTTGCTCTACAGAGAGACATTAAATATTCATCTAATGGCAGATTAATTCTTGACTTTATCCTTTATACATTTCCCTCCACGTTTTGTATAACACTGGTGATGTTCTTCAAAACACTCAAACACTCGTCCTATCCTATCTGTCAATTCAAAGGAATGTTCTGCATCCTAGAAAAAGTGTTGATCTTTTGAATTTCTCTCTCTCTCTCGCTCTCTCTTCATATATTTGTTCCAACATTGTTTCCACTCTCTGAAGAGGGAGGTGAACCCGAATGTCTGTTCTGCTATTCCTCTTTGTGTCCCCCTTAATAAATACGTGGAGATTAGAAAAATACAAACAGGACATGAACGTCCCGTTAACTAGCCCACTCTTCCCTTAAACTGTTAATCAGAAAGACAAAGACACAACACGTGCTTATGTTCGAAAGCTTTTCACTCCACCTTCCATCGTCTGCCATTTTGAAAAGGTCAAATGTATTGTAATGGATGTGTGATATTTTCTGGGATGATGCCTTAAATCATCCCTAGTCTGCTCTGGAACACCCTAAAATCTTCTGCCGCTGTGGTAAATCACTTGTCCACCACCACGTAGACCCAGGTTTGCATCCTAACACCGCGTCCTCTGGCATGGTTCTGTGTTCCGGTGGATCCAGTTGGATTTATCACCGGCTGTCACTGCTTCACTGATGTGAAAAAAATGACTGCCCCATGATATTTGTCAATACTGCATCTTGCAAACTCATTCTTCGTTTTACAGAAGGTCTTCAGCATCCTATTTTCATCCGTGGACCACTTTCCTGACTCAGAAGCAACCTGGGCACCGCTGATGTGGGGGGTGGGGACAGGATCCTTCTGGTTGTGGTAATTTGCACACAATCTGTCTTTTCTTGTCAGACCAGTGGTGGACGGGGACAGCCTCATGTCATATCCTGGCTCCGGTCCAGCCTTGTTTGTTCTTCAGGTATGACAGTCTTGTCGTAGTGCAAAAATGAGTTTAGATGGATTTGATTATTCTCAAAAAAGAAATGTACAAATAAGTATGAATAAATACACAAAAATACTTTGATTATTCGTGGCATTAAAATGCCACCACTGACGTCATTGATACGGACCACCTCCTACACCACCATGCAGACCAACAACTGACCAACAACCGCTGTTCCAGAAGCCTGGAGATGAACGCACACGACAAGCCATCTTGTCCAAGTGTACGTGTCATTAGCAGCATAACTCTGTAACTGAAACGTAGCTCAAATAGCTTCAGGTCCATTTTTTAGTATCTGATTTCCGTTATTTTGCAACCGTCCTCCTCTGTCTGTGTCTGTCTGTGTGTGTCTGTGTGTGTCTGTGTGCCGCTCTTGCGGGCACACTCAGGATTCTTACACATCCAACCACACGCCTTATGTCAGATTTCCTCTTTTGGAGTGAGTGTTAATAATCCAGCGCAAATAAAGCAGTGTGAACCACAATCCGTTCTGTCGGAGGAGGCATGTGGTTCTTCGTCATTACAAAGTGACATGTCTTACATGCCTGGCAGCTGACAGCTCAGGTGTTAACGACTGTACCGCTGTTATACTGGGTGTGTTTAAAGAGTGTACCAAGGGAGTGGCCTCTCATTCCTCGATAAAACTAAGTCACGTTAAGGTTAGTTATCTTCCAGGTGCAGAAGCAGTGGTGTGTGTGCAAAGCTCACTTTAAAATTGTAACCTTTGCGCACAATCTGATCTCACGACACACTTATTTTATTTTGTTATTGTCTAAACGATTTGCCTCTCCTTTTTCATTCCTCCACATAATCACAGTAGCACGTGAACCCTCACAAATGAACACACATCATATATGCACACACACTTCCTTATCCATTACCAGAAAAAGTTGATGAGCATCTAAGTGCATTCTCCTGTCCGGAAATAGCAGACAAAACAATTTTCTTCAGAAGTGCTGCACTTACGCCCACACACAGATACACAGTGAGAGTTAATGACCAGCATAAGGATCTGAAAATCTAATTTTGGGGTTTTTTTCAATGTAAATTTCACCTATGACCCCACCCTGTTGACCACAAATCATCACATCAGTCCTGTCTCTATCTATTCCTCTCTGTCCCTTACCCAGACGTCGCCTCCTCCATATTCTTTCACCTCCCCTTCAGCCTAGTTGTTTAGATTCTATTATCCTGTGCTGCTTGGCTGATTCACCCTATTAATCCAAGCACTTCAATGTGTGTGTGTGTGTGTGTGTGTGTGTGTGTGCTATAAATGGTGCCAGTGTGAGAGTGTAGTGCTATCACATGTCTTCAAATGATTAATGGTCTGCGTTAGGTTAGGTGAAAAATGGCAGCAAAAACACACACACACCCACACACACACACACACACACACGCACCACCTGGTCTAGGTACCTCATAGTAATATCTTGTCTGAGGAGGCTCCAGACCAAGGTTATGTCCCTGGCGCTTGAAGTGTTTGGGTAAGGGAAGTGAAATTGGGAAGTGGCGTAGTCTAAAATGGGAATAGACGTGATAGTGAAACCTCGCGGTGTTGATTTTAACAGCTGATCACTCGATGGAAATGGTTACAAGAAACAACATTAATCATCAGGAAATCTGCTCTATCCTCCAAACTTTTCATCCATCTGGTGCCAACGAACAACAAACTAGACATTTAATAGATGCTGTTGCTTGATATGCTATCAGCTTGATGACGGTTGTGTGGTGTGTGCTGAGTTATTTTAGGTTATATTATGTTTTCAGTGTGTGGTGCTTCAGTCTTATAGCATTCAGTTTGTCCATGTATCCCTGTTTACTCCTTATCTTTGAGGTTCAGGAGAGTGAGTGTGTGTATGCTTGTCTGTTTGTGAGCGTAAACTGATCCTCTTGTCCTGGATTCCCTGCTAAACTTAGCCAAGTGACTGTGGTTACGAGTGAACGGTCATCAGCAGGGTTCACCGCGGGGTCGCTGACCAGGGCTTGGCACGTCTGTCTGGACACGGGAGGTCTGAGTACCTGTTGCTGCAGCCAGCCTGAGTCGAGCCACATCGACTCATTACCCACCGTAGACTGAATATTGATTGAACAGGGAGAAAGGGTGGGCAGCCGCACTGTGAGTCTGCTAAACACGAGTTTTATAGGCACACAGTGGACCTCAGGTTAAGGGCAGACTAATGCAAAAATCAATCCATCCATTCTAATTTAGTCCTCCCATTAAACAGTCTATATAACCATTGAAAAAGGAAAGAACACTTCAAAGTGCAGGAATCTGGAAATGCTAATCAGTGTAATGTTCCTTAATGTTCGTTGGCGTTACGGTAAAATTTGGTGCCTCAGGATCTTGCGTTTATTCCGGTGCACTGATTTCACCCCTCTCCACATCCCTCATCTCAGACTGTGAACGTATGACAATAAAAGCATGAATAAACTACATAAACTAAACTGCATATACGACTCATCCAAATAAAAGTTTTCTTAATTCTGCTCTGATACGTTTATTGAATTATTTTGTAAGAGTTTGACTTGTGATTTCCACTGTCATGATGAACTGACTTCCTCTCACCTCACACACTCTCTGCTGCTTTATTTGCCTTGTATTTTAATACAACCGTTCACCCTGCTGTTGCTTGTGTTGTCAGATCACAGAGATTTTAATTGACGCTGATATTGTTAACAGCCCAAGAATGACAATTAGCCTCAGCGAGCAGGTGCTGTTTATGAGCCTCAATCAAATCACTCAAATTGCCTGTCAGAAACAGAATGATGAGTCAGCAAGAGAATAGGAGGCGACTTTGTTCCCTGTTTTAACGATACATCTCACCAGATGATGACAGTAACGCACCATCTCATTGATTTCCCACTTAAATTAATTATTAAAAAGCACAAAAAGGACGGATGTTAAGGAGGTTTCTGTCGTTGTGGTGCGGATAACGATGCTGCTGTGCTGTTTTACAAATACAGAGGGCATAGAAATGCACCTACTATAGCAGATAGACCATACTATGAGGTGAGAAGTCTATCATTGTATTTATGCAAAGTCTTCTGTAAAGCCCCAGTGGACATCAGAGACATTCTAGAGCTGATTGACTATGTATGTGTGTGTGTGGGGAGGGGAAGCACAGGCACACAGCACCTATTTTAATGGATGAATTGCTCCCATTGTATAAGCAGCCGCAGTAATTGCATTGCGGCTGGGATTGTGTCGTTTCTGTCACATTTCTAGTTAGCCACAACACAGAAGCATTGACATGACATTCCCCAGAATGCCATCTGTTTATGACAAGAATATTCACATTTGATGGAGGACTGCTGCAGCCTCGTGAGGCAAGAACAAAACACACTCCCTTCTTATTAGGAATTCTTCCTCCAGTAGCCCCAATGAGGAAGTGAGGATGTCACTCAGATTCAGATTCAAAGCTTTATTGTCACACGCACAGGCTACACAATGAAATTCTTAGTTTTAGAAAATCTCTTTTTTGTGTTGATGATGGATAATTTGGCTCTCAACTCTAAACTTTAACCCCCAGCAGTGAGCTGGACAGAACTGTATGTATTATTAATGATGTCCAAATTCCACTGTTGAATGGCCTCCATTGTGAAATGGATAAAAGAGCCTGTGTTTCCTCTTTCTGTCTCCTTGTTTCCTTTTGTCTACATCCTCTTTCTGTTCTCCTTCTTGTCTTCTAACTTGTATCATCTGCACCTTTTTGCTCTCATTTTGTGATCAGGTCACTTGTATTGGTGTCAGTGTTAGAAGAGACTCTATCCGTTTCTCTCCAGGAGATCCAGGCTTTGTAAGAGACGGTAACAATGTTTGATACCAGACAACAGCCTTTTGTCCTCCTTCTTTTTGGAGTGTGCGCATACTCTCTCACCCAGAAGACTCTCTCTGTACTGTGTCAATGCTTGGTACGTGTGGTCACTGTGTTTAACTATATGTAGTGATTTTGCATATGAATGTGCATAAAATGCGGATAAAATGTATTCTGGTATAAAAACGTGAAGCACAAATTTGCCCTTTTGAGCTCACTCCTATGGCTTTTTCCTGGTTTATTCTCTAATTTTGTGGTGTAAAAAGGATAGATTATATTTCTTCATCAACTCTCAGATCAGATTACACACGTACTCAACTGACCTGTGAACAGCTGAGTTAGTGCATGAGGGTTCAGAGTGCAATCATATTGTCAATGTAAACCTGCTGCCCTCCTCTGGACAAGACACCTTCCTGCAGGACAGTGGATTCATTTTCACTCAGAACTCTCAGGGATATTCAAGTGGAATACCCAAATTTTATAAAGATACCAAAAGTATTAGGATGTATTCTGGAGAAATGTGTATAAAATGATCTAGATAAAGATACTTTTAAAGGAGATAAAAAAAATAGCTTAGCTGTACATAGGCAGTATTATTAAAATGGATTTTAGGATTATTTTTAAATAAAAAGAATCTAGAAATGAAACAAATTTTGTATACCTTCTTGATGTGGTGTTAATATGTTACTAATATAAAAAGGTCTGTTTCTGAAGTCCTCTCAAATCTGTTTGTGTTAAAGTGTACTTAATTAGCAATTCAATGTCATCAACAGCATAGCTGGTTAAATTTTCATTAAGACTCAGTGGTCTAACCATTATATCATGTAATGAGACATGTTAGATTTCAATTGGTCCTCAAGTATTCTAATTATGCTGTAATTCTTCACTAAGGCCGAATATTATAGTACCCAGAAAATCTTTACATGGTCTTATTTGATCATCCACAGACTGATTTGTGTCAAATATGCAGTAAAACATTGTGCTGGTAAACAATTTTGGTTATATTCTGAAGATCTGAGGATTTATTTAGTCAAAAGGACGAATTCACAATAGAGAGAAACAACTTTTCCGTGATACAGCCTCACTAACAGATTTGGGAGTCTTCATGTGTAATAAATCGTTGCACAATTAATTATACTGTGGCTTCATTATTGTGACTCGTAACCACAGGATAGCTTTGGAAAGCATTTTATTTACAATGTGCTCTGATTGTATTGAAATGATGAATAGCCATCCCACTCCAAGCGCACAATCCATAAATCAAACATACACACCGCCAGAGAGGTGTACAAACACAAACAATGAAAATAGAGCAATTAATTCAAGGTCACATGGTTACAAATAGGAGGCTATATGCATTTAAACAACGTCATAAAACTTTGCCACGAGACATTCCGTTTAAGATTACAGTCTGGACCTTGTTGTTTGAAATGCTACTGAATGCACGCAACCCCTGAGGGGAAGTTTATCATTAATTTGCTCGGTGATTGCAGACATTTTAATTAGTCTACTGTTGCTAATGCAGGGCAAGGAGTGAAGATTAAAGAGCTGTCACTGTATTGTGTTGCTGTGGATGTGCACTTTGAGTGGCTCACACTCAGGGATAGTTCTTGGGCTGTTTAAATTATAGCCTGCTGGGGATGATATGAAATATGAAAGATAGGAAAGTATTGGACGAGGGGCAATGAGCCATGGCCACATGGTAGAGAAGCAAAAAAGTGTAGTTAAAGAAAATTTTAGGGAAGCAGTTACTCGATTAAGTAAGATTTTTGGGTCAAATTTCTCAGTAATGGTCTGTTTTTATGTGACGTGTGTGCTTCTGTGTGCACGTGAAAGAGGTAAAGCCATGATCCCTGACCTTCACTAAGCACCTTTGTGGGAAGACAGACATCATCGTGATCTCATTCTTTGTTCTTGGAAATTCACCTGGAGGCAGCCTACCATTATTTGTCATAATGACTGTGTCTATTTAATTATCACCAGTGTGTGAAAATAAACTACACTTCTCTGACAGGACTGAGTAGCCCTTAGATCCAAGGTGATCCCTCTCACAAATGTGACAATCCACATCAGAAGACTCTAGGTCAGATTACCCACACTCCCCATGGGGCAGAGCGGTGATTGCATTCATACAGGCTGAGTTGTTGTTTCTTAATGGGATTTGGGGAGGGGTAGGGTGCTGCAGGGTACTTGGACTGACCACATGACAGGGGAATCCACATATGTCAGACACTACGATCTCAAACCAAACCTGTGGCAAAATCCTCTGTTCATGTGTGGGGGTGTGACGTCTTCCGTGTGAGTGTGTCAGCTGTGTGAGCATTATTGCAACATCTTTGAACTCAGCATCGCAGACATACTGACTCACAGTATCACCAATTTACTGCTTACACCAGTTACATTCTCACCACGCACTATGCAAGTGTGTGTTGTTTTGATGTTGGCAATTTGTGGATAGATTGAAATTCTGTTGATCCAGAAGAGATTTTCCAGCCCTCCACCGTGGTGATGAGCTCACGGCTGTAGTTTAATCTTCAATGCATTGTGCTGACGGGCATTGATTGGAAACAGCAGTTATTTCCCACCTTACAAAAGGCTGTAAAGATGATCTAGCATACACACATAGCCTACTCATCATACACAAAGTGGTATCTGGTGGGAGATGATTATATTACATTATTATCATGAAGTTCTTCTCTGCCAATCACATTTGTCGGTGCATTATTTAAGAAACACAACATACACCTTGTCTTTCTTATCGGCCTGAGAGCAGCAGCATGACTCAAATATCGATCACACTCACTACAAAATGAGTCTCTTTAATACAAAAGGATCAATGAAGATAAATCCGATTCTGGCTGGTATCAACAAACAAAATAAGCAAAGGAGTGTCTGGACAAGTAAGCCTAAAATGTGTCACATGCCAGGTCATGCAGTGCAATGACGGTGACATGAGTCACTTCCTCCTGGTTTCTGTGATTATATCAGCTAGATTTGCTGATACACAGTTTTTCAAAATCCATTCCCATATTTCTCAATGAATGAATTCTCCACTAGTGTTAAAATTATCAAAGCAGCGTGAAACATTTACACACTTTAGAGAAGTTTTTTTTAAGCTTAGTCAAACCCAAAACACAATGGTGTAATGACTTCATCTAAGTTAATGTTCTGTATGAACATAATAACATACATGTGACGTCTCACTAAATGTCTTGTACTTCATATTACACCAAATTATTCTAATTCAGCTTGTCATATTTGGTATTTTGTTGATCTCCATGTGTTTATAATAATGTCTTTATGCGTTTGAATGATACTGGCTTCACAATTAAACCCGCTGGACCTCACTTGTTGTTTACAAGCTTAATAAAAGTTTCACAAGTCAAAATTCCAAGCGAAACTGAAGTAATCCCTTGATCCTGTGTGTGTGGGGGGAATACTAAAAGTTTGACAATTTACAATTGAGGGTTAAGCAATGATCTGCAGGGAAGTACGTTTTCCAGGAAGTTGTGTGTGACTGAGAGTGAGTCAAGGAGCAGTAAGGCCCGTGTATCAGTGATGTCGAAACTAAGGTGTGGCAGGTCTGAGTGAAACAGTCACACGGACGACCATAACAGCCGCACTGCACCTTTAAAAAACCGGAAATGTGTTTATGGAGTGACGTGACAGGCAGAGCGCGTGCTGAGAGTGGGCAGGAAACGAGGAGTCAGCTACATCAAGCTGCGTGTGTGTAGCAAGAAAACACCCAAAAGTAAGCACTTTGGCGTCGCAGTTAAGAGGTTAAGAATGATAGAATACGAGCATGAATCATGTTTACGGCTGTAGAAAACGACACCTTTAAATAATAGTCAACCGTTGCACCATTACATCCATAAACGTCGAGTAAAACAGTTAGCTAGGTTTACGTTCCACAACATATCGGCTTTTATTTTGAAGGACATGACGGGAAGATGTGTTCATTTGATTATGGCTACCTTGACCGTGTAGGGATAGCAGCGCACAGTTACTACTTGAACGAAAACGGGGGAAGCTTGCACAAGAACCGGCGGCGCTCTCGTCGGGGAGCCAACGTGCCACATTACCAATGTTGAGCCTATGTCCAAAACAAACGTATTTACATCCCGAGCGGCGGTAATTCACGGCCACGCCCCGTATCCACAGGCCAGGGCCGTACAAAAGTGCTGGCGGAGGCGCAGCGGCGTGTTGTTTGAAACCCAGCAGGGCGGCTAGCGGAGAGGAAACAGGAGTGTAAGCTAGGGCTAACTGTTCGGGAACCATGAGAGAGTACAAAGTAGTGGTTCTCGGGTCCGGAGGGGTCGGAAAATCGGCACTGACCGTCCAGTTCGTGACTGGCTCCTTTATAGAAAAATACGACCCCACAATAGAGGATTTCTACAGGAAAGAGATCGAGGTGGACTCATCTCCGTCCGTCTTGGAGATCCTGGACACGGCGGGGACCGAGCAGTTCGCCTCCATGCGAGACCTGTACATCAAGAACGGACAGGGTTTTATCCTGGTCTACAGCTTGGTAAACCAGCAGAGTTTCCAGGACATCAAACCCATGAGGGATCAGATAATTCGCGTGAAAAGGTACGAGAGAGTGCCCATGATTCTGGTTGGAAACAAGGTGGACCTGGAGGGAGAGAGGGAGGTTTCGTCCGGTGAGGGGAAAGCACTGGCGGACGAGTGGAATTGCCCGTTCATGGAAACTTCAGCCAAAAACAAAAGCTCGGTGGACGAACTGTTTGCAGAGATAGTTCGACAAATGAACTATGCCTCAACACCAAATGGCGACGATCAGTGCTGTTCGTCTTGCGTCATTCTTTAAGGAAAAGGACAGACTTGAGTTAAATCTTTGTTCGGATCTAAGTTTGCAATGGTAAGTAAACTGACTTGTTGACACCCTGATTCAGATCACATAGATTGCCGCTAGATATTGACATGTTTACAGTGTAGGATAGTCGGAGACTGAACACCGTGTGCATGTCTAACTTCCCCAAGATACAATGTGTTGAGCTTCATCCATTGCTGCCCATATCGCAGCAAGAAAACAATTAGTTATTTGCTATCTGCTGTTCATATGAGCACATCATTAAGTACATGGCCACCTAGGGCATTCGTAGTTCTTTGTTTTGCTAAATATACTTGAGAGGTGTGTGTCATTTGCAAAACTGGACAAACAAGTTGTGACAGACTTATTGCAAGTCACAAATTTAGTATTTTAATCTTTAAGCCTACAGAGTTACTAAACAAAGCTCAAATGGCATCTAGGTAGATTATAATGCTCCAGCATGGCCTACATCCACTAGGAATCACATGTTGGTTTATGTAGTACAGACAAACATTTGTTGAGCCCTGCCCCGACACAACACAAACACTGCTTTTTCTCTTGCTGTTGGTCCTTCATGACTCCTTTTTGTCTTTGTTTGTGGCAGTGTGTTGCACCAAGTTTGTTCTATTGAGCTCTTCTTCGTGTCCCACCCCGGCCTTGGAAGAAAATGAAGGGAGGAATGCTGCAGGGGGATGAGTGGAGGCGGAGGGGAGCAACTGAGACAGAGGGAGGGGTCCACTCTTCAGGAATTCTGCTGGGTTGGAATATCTTTGCTGCGTGATCAGCGGCCACCATTGATGTCAACATCGTGTCTGATCCAGAGTTGCAGCAAACTTTCGCAAACCGGAACTAAAGCCCCAACAGAAATGTTTTGGAGAGTAACACTTAGAGACTTTCATAAATGGATATTTCCTTATGAGAAGACAGAGATATAGTATATTTTGATAAATAACTGAACATTGTGGGATGGGCAAAGATGATATTTGGTGATGCTTTTGCCTAAACCATGTTGGAGCAATGCTCCACGACACTCCGGATCCTACTTTTTTCCAAAGTCAAAAGACATTGACACCACTTATCTGCAGTGGAGTAACGTGTTGAGTGCCACTTTTTTCTTTGTCTCCTCTTTAGTGTGTGAGAGGACCTTAACTGAAGTGACATGGGGATGGTGACCTGATCGCCCCTGTGTCGAGTGCCTTTCCAAAACAAATCAGCTGTTCAGATTCAGTGCCAACCTACACTTATCACCAAAAGGACCCTTCACCATGGCCATCCACAAACCAGTGAACTTTTCTTTTAGATATTCTCATAGGGGTCAAAGCTGAAACAATAGAATAGGATTTTTGTTAATGGAATGACAGTTTTCTGTCGGTTTTTAAGTTGGCATTTTTGAAGTCTGGGTTAATCATTTTGCAATGTCTACTTGGTCCGGCCAAACCTATATCTTGAAACGCACAGGTACTGGAACCGCTACACTTGACATCAACACAAAATTCCTACTTTCCAGACCATTTAAATCTACGGATTTCAGTCTATTTTGTTTGTTGTTCTTAAAAGGAAATGTGATGTTGTACCATGGACAAATCTAACCTGATTGTAAGTTTAACTTCAGATGAGCCATTTAACAGTGGGCTGTTTGTTTTAAAAAAATACTTTTAATACAAAAAGCATTTTTTAAAGATATCACACTGTGTTTTCTCTTTTTGGACCTCTTTCGTCATTTTAACATAATTGCGTGTACTTTTCTGCCAAACTTGAAAAAGCCGGTTGAACATCAGTTAATCCTTCATTAATCACCATCTTAACTTTAATCCAAGAGGCAGGCATTGACAACTAAATTTGCATTCACACAAACAGGATTATTATAAGTACTGAGAAATGATTCATTGAAAGTGTACATATGGACGCACTAACATAGCTTCCCCAATAATCCAAGTTGGTTTTTAGTTGTGGTAATGTGCGGAAGGATGTGTGGTAGCCCACAGGCTAATAGGAAATAGCTGCACAATAGAGATGTGCAGCAACTTTGTTTATTAGGTTTTGTTTCGGTGCTGAGAATACAGTCTCTCTTCTATTGGTAGAAACAAACTCCATTTTGCTCTCGTGTCAAAAAGGCATTTATATTTTTCTTCCAGTGCAGGCAAAGCAACTGGTAAGCAATGACACATTACTTCAAATGAATGAAACCTGAAACCCGACATTTATACGATGTGGCAGGTTTTTAAAAAAGACTTACAAATAACTGCTGAAATGGTCGATAAATAAATGCCTTATGAAGTTACAGTTTTTCTGAGAGCAAATTTGAGTTGTTAACCTGTTTAACACCAAACTGGTAATCCCGGTAATACCTCATTCTGTTAACTGCCAGGTCAAACACAGCAAATGTCAGCTATAGAAACAGAAAGTAATTGATGAGTATTGTCGTGATGAGTATTGAACCTTACCCTGTAGTCTACTACCTACCTATATGATACTATGTCATTATGATGAAAGTGCCCATGTATTACATAAGTGTAGGTGTATTAGTCTTTGCATCCATAGCTGGAGTCTGGAAGCACAGTGGATACGTAGGTGTAATGCGGAGAGGCTGGTACGACTAAGTAAACCCAGCTCTTCTTCTGTTTACCTATGGGGATTACCGTGCCCTGGCTGGTTGGTCAACTGCAGTATGGCTTGGGAGGGGGTGCGGGGTAAACTAACACAAGCTGAGTCTAGTGGTTTTGAGAGTAGATATGCTAGTCTTAAAGCTGTCTGTGTGTGTATGTGTGTCTTACCAGTCAGAGCATATGTGTCTGCCTATCAATACCCTTCATGGGCTTGACGATGTGTGTGTTACAGTTTAGGCCTGTGTATCTCTATGTGCCCGTTAGCTGGGGTATCATGGTGTCGTGTATCTGCCATGTATTTGGCCATGTGACTATGGAGCATAAGGAGGTGGAGATGGTCTATATGTTTTATTGGGTAAAGAATGTGTTAATAGAGTCTGAAATGTCAGATGTATCTACACTACTCTTAAGTGGGGTGTACGTACACAATAACCTGCATGTTCCTTGTTTCTTTTTTTCCTGCTTAGCATTTTGTCTGGTTCCCACAAACGTGTCCATCAGTAAGTTTACAAGCCTGTTGCTTAACTGTTGCTATTGCTGTTAACTTACAGATGTCGAATATGCTACAGTTTGAATCACTCAGACACATACACACAATCCGAATAGTTTATTTTATTAATGTGGCTGTATGTTACATTTTGCCTTAATTATGGTACAGTTGCAGTTTAGTGTGCATGTAAACATTGTGAGTAGCTGTTACGAGCAGAAAGGTTTTATGTGTCTAGTTTACAGTAACAATATCTTTTTGTGGTGTCAAGGCTATCTCCATGGCCTTGATTCGCATTATGTGTGGTTATTAGACGCCAACTGTGCCTTGAGGTAATATAGTTAAACCGCTGTTGGATAAGGAAGTTATTACAGCTATGCCCCAGATACAGTAAACTTACACCCCCATCTTCAACTTCAGGTTCTTGCCGTGGCATAAACATCTGATAGCAGAAGAATTTGCCCTTTGGAGAGAAAGGGCCTGTTGGGTTCCTGCTGTTTCTTTTCCTTATCAGTTTCCTGGGAGCAAAAAGGTGAAACTTTCCCTCCCTGCTCCTTTTGCTTCACTTCGCACCAAGGCTCTCAGGATTAACTGATTATATTCAACAAAAAATTTGATTTGATAATTTGGCAAGTGGCAAATGCATGGACACTTAAGTAGCAAGACAACCAACTTTTCTTCTGTTTGGCAACTTTAGTCCCCCTGGTCTACCTTTATAGTGTATTGTGTATTCTCTGAATAAGCAACTAGCCTCATGTAGGATAGATTTCATTCACCGTCTCTGCCTTTGCCACTCACTACAAGACAATCAATAAAAATGTAACGCATCATCATGTCTTGAAATGACAATGTGGCAGTATATAAATTAGCATTGGGAATTGTTTTTAATTTTCTGTGTGCCTCTTATAGTCAGAAACAGATTTTGGTGGACACACATTCAGAGTATACACATACAAATTGTTTATTAATACTGAAACAGACAATAGATTAATAGACAGTGACAGTCCTATCTATCATAATCTTCATCATAATCTTTTGCCCTGAATGCCGTTGAAGGGAACTGAATGAAGGCATTTATGCTTTGAGTATGTTGTAACCACATTTTTACATAGCAATGTGTTTTTCGGCCATTCAATTTGACTATTTTTAAATGTGTTGGTTTTAGTGTCAGCTAACAGGACATCAGAGGGTTTACAGATGCGCTGGCTTGTCGATGGTCATGAGAGATGGTCATGTGACGTGGTTGCTATGGTTAAGGAGGGTGGTGGGATGTGGTATGGCTGCTCCGGTTGGCCTCGTGACCTATGGGAGTTCAGTCACTGCTGGAATGCTGACTGTAAGAAAAGAGGGTGTCAGTCTGTTTGATTGTCGTACTCTTAGTTGTCACAAATGTTTGTTTCCTGTACACATGAATGTAATAACTACCATCGCAAGATTTGTACAGGCTGATTTGTCTCGTCTATTATAATTTTCTAAAGTGAATTGATTATTCATCTCCTAAAGATAATGGTAAGAATAGATTTTTTTTTTTTTGCTCGGTGTGTAGAATCAAGGTCTGCAGTGTTTCGAGCTGGAAGGATTTGTACAGACAGGAAGTGTTGCAAAAGAGCCAGTGAGAGTGGGTGGTGTGTGTTTGCATTTTTTACATGGGACTTAATCACTATATAGGTTCCTTGCATAATTACAGGCTTCTCTTGCTCTTTCCGCGTCATCGTGCTATTTTTGAGGAACTGTTGTGTTCAAGTGTGTGGTTTCGTTTAGCCTTTTTTACAGACAAATGTGCTGTTATGGACGTTTTTATTTTCCTTGTACACTAAACAAAACACGTGGCAAAACCTGCACTGAACATATGTACATGAGTGTAGTGAATCCTATCGTGCGTGTTACTGTCGTCCCTTTTAATGATGGGCATTACCATAACGACACTGGGACGACCGTTGGATCCCTGTTTGCCTTCCCCTTGAGGGCTGAGTAAGCCTTGTTTTTTTTTTTCTCTTTCACTCACACATGAACACACACACTGCAATTAACCTACATTGTGCACACTTTAAACACACTACAGTTGAGATTCCAGCAGCATTCCAACTCCAAGACAACGTCTTTACACAAGCAGCAGAGGAATCACCGCCTCATCTGCAAAGGACCTTTTTCAAAAACTGAATTTGACCTGAGCTCGGACGTCCAATACCTGCACAATCAATCCGCATCATAATTGAATTCTTTAATATACCCGGAACATAGATATGTCTTCAAACCGATGCAGGTGGATAATGACTTATCTTTATACGCATTTTCCTCTGTACACGAGAGTATGAGCTTGATAGTGTAATCTGTATTTTATTTATCAGTGGTATGTCTTCATCCCAGGCCAGTGAGACCTTAAATGTCACCACAGATACTTAATCATTCTCTCTGGAGGACTCCATTCAGCTCTCTTGGTTAAAGGGAGCGGCCTCCTCGCTTAGAGCTGACTGTGCTCAGATGGGAATGTCCCGGAATTCCTCCCATTCCTGTCATTCCGTGAACTGTAATGTCTGGACATGTCTTTCGCTTGCACTGAAAGAGAAATGGCAGAGAGGAGAAAGTTTGAATATGACAAGGGAGATTTGCTCTTATCTACATCTCAGCACTTGTGGAAATCAGCTCTGTATACCGATTAGAAAGCGCTGTCACGTGTTTGTTTTTCACATTGTTTAGAGACGGCACGAATGGGATGGACCCTTACAGTAGAAAATACGCTATTTTAGGGAAGGAAGAGGAAAATGGTGCAAACAAATACAAAGCGAGAGAAAGAGAGAAAGCAGCACAGATAAATGCACCAGACACCGCCCCACTGTGTCACAAGATGGATCCCACTGGGCATGCAGTCAAACACGCTCTTTATATCCATCCTTGGATAATCATAGCACAGTTGCTTTGGTACGAACCAGAGCTTCATCTGAAAAGGAAAGAAGGTCTAGAGCCTGTCAGACCAGACAAGTTGGTAGAGGTTCATGTGTGGATTTACAACTTTTTCACTGGTGCAAGCGAGGACAATTAATGCTTAAGGAGCTGGTTTGTACTCGGGCTTATTGTTTAATTATGATGAGGAAATTAGGTCAGGGGTTCCAGGCATGGCTGACAAAGCATTTTGTTCTTATTTAAGTATAATTATATATAATTAGTGCATTGACCTGTCATGATGCAAAAGTTGAATGGGTATTAAGACTTAAATTGTTGAGTCAGGCACTTGGCCACAAGTGCTCTAAGACACATAACTGAAGCAAAATTGAAGCAAAATATGAGTGTGATTTTAGAATGTCTGGGTCAAACTACAGAGAAGAAAATGACAGGCAGTTGTGTTGCTGGTTGTAGCAAGGATTTTACGTTTGTATCACGTCTGCTTGAGTTCTCAAAAAATTGTGAAGTGACATTTCACAAAACAAGTGGACAGATGATACATGATACAGGCCAGACAGAACCCTTAAATTGTTGGTGCTGATCCAGATCCTGCGGTAGGCTAAGATATTTGAATAAGACATCATGTTTGCCATGCTCATTGCCAGAATCACTGATTTAATAGATATAACTTGATTCTGTAAATCCGATACATTTTTTAAACTACTTCTTCTGACAAACAAATTTATCAGTTATTATTTTAGTTGGCCACAATGGCCATCACTATAACCTTACAACTAGAGGGTTGTGGTTTAAAACCCTGTCCAGGCCCTGCATGGTGCTTCCATGTTCTCTCCATCCCAGTAATTAGGATTTCACCACAGAGGTCTTGGATCAAATTTTGAGATGGGTTGCTCGACCTTGGAGGAGGCACTGTATATACATGCCCCTTTAGTTGTTTGTAATATACAGTATATATATAAATACCCACACACCCCAGTCACTTCCACAGAGATGTGTCAGTGTAGGGTCAGTTACAGATCAGCACCCTGGAAGTCACGTTTGCTTGCACACACTTCAGCAAACATTTCCTCATTTCAGAGGGAGAAAGAGAGAAATAATTAACTTTATTGTCTAACAACAAAAATGTAGTTGGCATCCAACCACATGTACATGTAGCCCTATTCAAACTATATACAAGATATAAATAAAAATTTTCCGATCTTTCCTGCCAAAAAACAAATATTTTCCCACAGACACAGATTGCAATAGGCAATACCCTCATCTTCAAGTCCTCTGTCTCCATCCCCCCTTCTGGTAGATCTGTGGTCAGAAGCCAGTTCGTGGCATCCTCCTCCAGGGTCTGATTCTGGCAGTGTGACTGGCTCCCACCACCCTAGCGTTGCTCTCCTGTCACCACGGCAACATAACTTTTACATTATGACTAACATGCCGTGACATCCGTGACCCCCCTCCCCCATTTGCTGTCTCATTTCTTTTTCACACATGTCTCTTGTGTTTCTGTCTCTCCTTTTACCACTACACCATAATCTGTGACTCCTGTCACTTCTGTCTCTCAATTTAGTTTGCTATGCCTTTCTAGGTACAAAATTTATCATCCTAAATCTTTTTCTGGAAACCATGTAACCCAGTTTTTGCTTTGCTATTTCCCTGGTGAGTTGAGAATTAACTGCAAAAGCTTTTCAGAAAGCGACGACTAGATCGCTTTTTGGCAATGCACGGAAAAAATATTTAAGATTTAAAGAGGAAATTGACAAGTTAAAATTTGTATATACCTTACATTTAAGTTGGTGTGTAAACTATGTGTATCTGTTTTGTTCATCTTGGTCCTACCACTTCCTTATTCCCCCTTGTTGTGAGTGCAGAATGACTTTCTCTTCACCATCCACCCCCCTCCTGACGCTGGTTTACGCAACACCTTTTAAAATCTGAGCAACCAGAGATAACCTTGCGGGACAGAGCAAGTATAAAACAAGAGCCAAGCTTTCATGTTGAAAGAAGTGTGTGTGTGTGTGTCATAATCCATCTTTTTCTATCTTAAATCTGTGATTGTAGCCTACCAATCACAATATAAGCAAACAAACTAGAACGTCACACGTTAAAGTCCATACTAATCCATGCTAACTTTCATTTTATCTGTATTTGAATCACAGAAAAGGTCATGCCATGATAGATTGCCCATAAATGCAATATGCTCAACATCTTATTAACGCTACACATTCTACAGGGCTGATTGGTATCTTAGTGGGGACAAGACAATTAAAAGTTGCTATTTCTGAGTTGTAAAACTGGTATTTCCAACACCACTCGAACACAGCATTAGCCTGCTGTACAGGAATGCATGCATAGAAACAGAGACTGACTATGAACCTGCAAATTATGGTGTAACATTAGTGCCCCAGTCTGTAATGTGTGTCATAAGTACACATCCACACCTTAGTAAATATTCGTACACATTCAATTCCACTACCAATACATTAAAACATCAAAATATATATGCCAGTCTTTAAGAGCTAGTCCAAATTGATTTGCAATTTGATCCATATTTGGGCCTTGGGCCAGACTTGGAGAAGGCATTTTCGATGATTAGGTAAATATCTCAGAGTATCTTGAAGATAAGAAGAAGGACAAGTCTCCCAAAGCGTATTACGTCCTTGAACCATGATCCACACATCCACCAAGGTTTGTCTAAACTGGTTCCAACAAATCATCCATTTATTGACCATCGGTTCAAACTTGACTACTAATCAAAATCAACCATAGCAACACGACAATAATTGAATAAATAAAAATAAATAAAAAATATATTTGTAAGGAAATGGGATACATCCTGGGATGTCGTTTACAGATGACATCATAGTACGCTGTCATACAGTATGTGTTAAATATATACGTATATATACACACACAGACATTTTTTTACATTTGCTCAGTCATTACCCAAGGTTAAGTCTAATTTGTGTTGAGGAAATATTGGCCAAATTTGGTTTTGACAGGAAGCGTGCATGGATAAACACACTTAAAGCCACACCCAGAAAACCACACACACACACACACTAACACATGCAGCAGGAAGTGAGCATGATGATGTAGAGCAAAACATTTGTACCTCTCACACCAAAGCACAGTTCACACATCACATCAGATTATACCACAAGAGCCACACAACTTTCATTTTCACTGAAAGTAACGATCTGTTTTTGCTGACAAGGCATTTACATGTACAAGGTGTGCACATTTTGTATCTGTCAGTACATTTCCGCTAAGCTTTCCCTGTCATTAACATTAGGAATTGAAATAGCAGAATGGGTTATTATGTGTGTGTTATCATCTTGAAGTTGTCGTAGCTCTCACCCTCCATATTGAATTGATTTCTGGCAATTCTGGAGAAACTAGGCTCAGAGGAAATTGGTCATATCCTGTGTGGAGCTGTGGAAGAGGAAGTCTCCTGTGACACAGGGAATCTCCAGTCTACTGACCCACATCACTGGGATCTGGGGCCTGCCAGCACTCCTTTGTTGACAGGGTTACTCACTGGCTACATGTTAAACCTGTTAAAAGTTGGAGAGCAAGTAAAGTTAGTGGCTGGACGGACCTGTTATTATAAAGGTGTCTGTTGTTTCTCAGTGCAAACATTTAAGCCAGAGGTGGTACACCGATGGTGTGTGCAGTAGTGAACCGCATGTGTACGTGTGTTATCTAATAACTCCAGTATACATTTGGCATTATCATTCATAGTAAAAGCACAGTGTTATCCTGATCCCTGTGGAAAACGGCGTGAAAATGGTAGTTTGTCTGTGTTTATGCAAATGACATGCTGGATTAAAAGCAGCCGAAAAAATGTTATTAGACCGAGGCTGCACATAAATCTGCTCTGTCTGTTTTGACAGTCCTTGCTTGGTGCAAAATGTTTTTCTGATCAATGGCTTTGGTCATATTCTGCCCCTGCCTGCTTAGATTACCGTGTGTCCTAATCCCATCAACTGTGGGCTTTTACTAGGAGAAATCTCTAGGAAGACTGATAAAATGCATGCAAGCTGACCTGACTCAACTCACCTTGGGTCAGAGGTCTATGACTCAGGTGGAAGTGCAGATTTTGAGCGCGCATGCCAGGGTTTCCACTGAAACTTAAAAGCTCCAAACTCCAAATCCATCTTTTTGCGGCATGGTGGCGTGGTGGTTAGCACTGTTGCTTCACAGCAAGAAGGTCCACACACCTTTCTGTGTGGCATTTACATGTTCTCCCCTTGTCTGCATGGGTTTATTCTGGGTGCTCCGGATTCCCCCACCCACAGGATAGGTAAGAATGCAGAGACTTAATTTCCCTACAGGGATTAGTGAAGTACCTTTCTTCTTCTTCTTCTTTTGAAAGTATTAAAAACAACACTGTAAACAGAGTATCTTACACATCATTTTTGCTCACTGCATTTTAAGAATTTTAAATACTAAATAAGGCCATATATAATATTTAGAGACCTACTGTGTTTTTTATTTTTATGTCACACAGATCAGTTTAGCCGTTATTTATGTTTTCAGTGCACCCGTTTCAGATACCTAACATAGCTAGCATATATTCATGATGGGACAGAGCAAGTTAAACAAAGACCGGTTGGATAACCTTAGTTTTGTGATATTGGTGATTTATGATCAAAGACGGTGACAACGAGGCCCTTTATTTACCACGCAAGAAGATATTTTAACTCGGCACAATGGGAATCAAGGAGTCTTGAGACTAAACCTAGGTAATTGGTGATTGGTGGTAATTGCGTACTTGTTTTGACATGAAACGGTCTCAAAAAGTCTCAGTACCATTCCATGTTAACAACATACATACACACACATGGCACTGTCCCCCATAATATTTGTCACACGTCTCATGTGATGTGAGACTGTGAATGGTGTCCTGTGTTGGTGATCAATGCGTTGACAGGAAGGAAGGGTGTCTCCATCGAAGACTTCCTGTTCTGCTGTGTGACTCACTGGTGGTCCTTGTGCTGCTCTTTTCCTTTTTCCTTCGCTCCTCTCTTCGTCACGCCTCCTGGGAATATGCCCGGGCCTATCCTCGCTTACTGGTCTCACTCACATCTCCACTTACTTTATGAGCGCTTCTAATAACATCATCCCAGTTTGTGGAGAGCTAGCCCAATCACTTAAATATATACTCGAAAGAAGTACTCATGCTGTATGAGTGAGCAGAATAATGTTTTTAACTATGTGAATTATTCATAATGAAGGATCAGCCCTGTCAGTGTTGTTAATGCAGGTTTTTTTAGAGGTTTTCCATCAGACAATGTGAGTAACATTGAAACGAAAACTTCTAGTTTCTATCTCTGCTTTCGTCTTTAATATACCCTCACTTGATCCTCTTGATCACGCTGATTGATATCAGTGATGCTGATTAATGTCTGTAAATTGGCAGTGTAATGAGATGTCATGCAATTACGAAGGTGAGAGAAAGTAATCAGACAAGTGACAACAATGTCGCAAGCAAGCGGAAGGTAATCAGTAAACAAGACAGAGGAGAGGAAATGTTGGAGCCGAGCTGGAGATGACAGGGAAGCGGAAGACAGAAGAGAGGCAGTAGAGAGAATATAGGGACAGGAGGGACGAGAGAAGACCGTGCTGCATGTCTTTCATTCAGGCTAATGCCATTAGTGTCGCTGTGCAGCCTGATCATATGACATAGAGTCATTATTGCTCTTTATTTATTTACCATGACACACACGCACACACACACACACACAGACACAGTTTCAGTCATGCCACGCAGATAGTTCCCTCCATGTAGCCTTGCAAAAGAAAGAAACTTTATGTGCATTGTCCCATCCCCATCCTCCCTATCTTTGTCCCAATTCTGTCATCCTGTCCACTGCTCTTGCCCTTGGACTTCCCCTCTCAGAGGGTGTGATCCTCCAGACCATATGGGCCCCAGAGAGCTTATAGCCAGACCACCAGCCAGCCCTCCCTTAGAAGGCCTGCTGGGTGAGGGGAATTTAGGAACATCTTGTCATCTATAGAAATACTTCAGACTTCCTGTCTGGAGAGAGAATAAATATCCAAGGGCTTCCTCTATCATTTACGTATCTCACTTTCTCCCTCCTGATTGCATGTAGTCCATCTGATTTTGTACATGTACCTCGCGCAGTATTTGCTCGCTGTGGTAATTACTGTATGTGTTGGTTTGTGATCTATGGTTCTCAACAGTCCAGGCCGGGCAGATGGCTCTATCTTGCAATCTCTCTCTCACACACAATCTGCAGGACTTCAACTGTGTGCCGTGCATTACGGGGTTTCATTCTGGCTCAATCTTTCCCTGTCTTCCTTCTTTTCTTCTCTCTCACAGTTTTTTGTGTGTATATCTCCATTCATGTGTGTGTGTGTGTGTGTGTGTGTGTGTGTTTGCGCATGTCTGTGTGTTGTTTGACAAATATCTACTCCAAGGACCATATGGTACAACCCTGCCTGCTGGGCAACAATAAATCCCACATGCAAAGGAAACAGAGACACCAGCACACACTCATGCACAGACACACTCACACACACACATGCCCCACGCCATTAACCCAGTATGAAGCATTATCTTAGTAATTTTCTTAGTAATCGAAGAACACCTTACTGAAAAATGCCAACGCCCAAGAATTACCGTAGTACTTGTGTTTGTGGTGCAGACCATCTTGTTTTTCAGTTCAGCACCCATGTTGAGATGTTATCATACTCTCACTGTGCTGGGGTTTTGATGCATCGCAGAATCATATGGAGAGGGGCAACACACTGTTGATATCCTGGTAACATTTTAAAATATACATTAGACTCAAGCGCTCACTACTGTTTACATGCACTTAGTACTCAAGTATATTTGTCTTTACTGCGATTAATGCCTATGGACCCTATTTGGAAGCCCTATGGTGCACGGTCTGGTGCACTGCAGAGCCCGGTGCTTTGGGGCGTGTCCAAGTCCATTTAGCTATTTAGACAGCGTGTAATCGTGGCGCCCAGTGAGGCCCAGTTTTGGGCCGAACATAAATTCAACCATTCAGAGCATCACCTGCCATTCCCTTTTAGAACCAGGTGCGCTTGAATGTGGTTTATGGCTACTTAGATGGCAGAGACTAGGCTGGATGATGTAAGAGATCTCCTAGTACATGAGGTGTTGGGTAATGGCAGCATACGGTGCCAGTCTATCCACTAAAGAAATGCACGTGGAGCCAGCATTAAAACGGAAATGTGATTCACAATCTCATAATTTAGGCCTGTTGCCTGAATTTGTGCCATTTTAGTCACATTTGATTGTTTATGAAAGTTGATGTACTTCCTTATTCTCAGAAATCTATTTTAAAGATGCACGAAATCTCCTGACAGTAGGAGGCAAAGCCACAACAACTGAGAAAATACTACTTCAGAGATATTTGATCAGTATTTGCAGTTACTGCAAGCTTTAATGCGAAAATATTGCTATTTATTGCTGTTGATCATTTAGAAAAATGCCATTTCAGGTAAACAACAACTGGTGCATGCTGTCTCACACCTTTATTCAAGACCAATAAGGTTTCGTTGTTATGAAAGCATCATGGGAATGACTTTTTCCCCCTGAATGCTTTGCAACTTGGGTCCATGAACTCCACCGACTGCTGCAGTCTGTGTGGAAAAGGATTAGTGTGTTATGCTTGGCCTGTCTGCTGCCTTACGTTCTAAATGCCTGCTTATACTTGTCTCTATTTCATACGCTGTGTTTTCTTCAAACAGTTTGCACCTGAGTAATTGTGAGCAATGTGACAGAAGTCAACTCAGGCCTTATTCCCACACGTGCAGATACACATAAACGCAGTGTGGAAAGTAAGTAAACACAAACACAGACTCAAATATTCACTTTTAATCCAATTTTCAGGTCCGATATGTGGACGCATCAATTTTGAATGTTGTAATTTTTAACTGCTCTATTATCGTCTTGTAGTGGAGCAAAATCTTAATTACACGTGTCTGTAAATATTACTTTTCTATCAGCAACTGGTTGTTTGGGTTTTAATTAGTTCACTGTCACTATGTATACCACAATAAGAACATTCATTTTCATATAAAAACCATTAAAACAAATTTTCCATTATGGTTCTTTTTTACTAAAATTAAGGATCTGAGTATCCGTACTGAACTTCACCTCCCTTTCTATGCTTCTCTGTTGACTTTAATGTCTTTTTGAAATTGACTCTTGAGTGAATCTTACCTTTCAGTTTGTGTGTCTGCACTCACCTGCACAGACATGCAGCACAGAGACAGAGAGAAAAGGTGAAATCATACTCTGGAGTAGGGCCTGATTATTTTTGGGCCCGATGCCAATACCGATATTGATATACTATCTCCTATTGAGTAAAAATCAGGCTTTAGTTACTCCGTCGGACAATGATGTCTCTTGCAAAAAAGAACAGATCTAAAAGCTATTAGTGCTTCGTAACACAGCATCTTCGTCCGTTCTGTCTATAGTACTACTGTTTTGACATTCAGAGGAATGCAGCTAAATCCTAATTTAATACATTTGCCTTATATAATGTAATGTTGTCAGCAGAATGGAGTAAAATGCTCACATGTCATCTTACGCTCAACAGACAAGCTTGCGAGATAATGTACCATATAAGCTTGTTGTCACGGAGAGTGAAAGAGGTGGCGGATGTTGTTTTTTTACTTTCCAGCATAGTGTCTCCGCAGCTTTTTTTTAAATTACTAAACCAAGCCTCTTTTTCTGTTTTAATAACGTTTTAATATTGGCCCATATACATCGATACCGTAAAATCTGTTATAGGCCAGTATCGGCTGGTAAAATCGGCAGACCGATATATCTACATATCTATATCGGCCCTAATCTGGAGCTCACACGCTTCCCCTTTTCTCGTCTTTCTCTCTCCGAGTAGACAGACCACATTCAACCATTTACCTCTGTGTCTTTTGAACACTGGTAAACAATGAAACGCGCTGTTTCCTCTGGAATTGTGGTGAGAGACAGATTGTAAACCCCTGTGGCATAAATCTTCCACCCCCACTGAACGTCGTACCACTGTGTCTATTTTCCTGTCTTACATGGATGAGGGCACAGCTGGAAGACAAATAGAAAGAGATACACAGAAAGAGACAGAATGCGACAAGGCCGTTGGAAAGTGCTTCGCTGGGATTTTGGGGTTTTTTGTGTGTGTGTCTTCAGCCAGTCAGATAGTCACATAGGGACGAAGAGACCAACCAGCACAAGAAGGGATGTTAAGGATAGGAACAAAACATTTCATATGAAACAGAATTCAGAGGTACTAGCTTAGTCACCATGACAACAGCACACTTAAACCAGCATTTAATTGGTGCTGTCTGCACTTGTCTGTTTTTATCTCCATCCACTCCCTCTGTATACAGTATATAATTACACTGTGATTTGTGGGCATCGTGTACCAGCACAAACATGCCTACATTACAGTATATTCTCATTGTCCTTTTAATTTATCATGTAATGTACTGTACTGTACTGTTATACAGACCGACTTGGTGTAGCGCCGTATCTGAAAAAACTTAATTCTCCTCTGTGGTCTTTTGAATAAATTGTCATTGATTTAAATTTGGCTAATGCCATCCTTTCATACATCCATTTATAAGAGTTGTGGATGCTAGTAGACTATGTAGACAAGCTAAAACGTTTTTGTCATTAACCACGCTCCCAGGTGAGATGGGATACATACAGTAAACCCTTGCCGAGTGTATTCTGGGTCTGTCCCGTGGTGTCTCCGTTCGTCTTGTACATCACCTTTTCTGGCTCCTTTCGGTGTGAAGGAGAAGAGGTTCTACTCTGAGCTCTGTCCTGATGCTGAACTCCTTACCCTATATCCTTAAGAGGAAAGGAATGGAGATGAGTCCATCACCCTGCATGGGAAACACATTTATTTGGCTTGTATCCAGAATTGCAGAGTTTGAAGGTGGACTGACTGATAGATGGAGAGCCTTGCCTTCAAGCGATCAAGAGTGTGAGAGACATTACATTTTTCAAACAAATTAGAGCCAGTATAATAGATTATATAATTCATACAGTGAGTCTAATATGTGTCCGTGTGGAATTTTCTGTCCAGTGGAAGGTTATGGTCTCACACACACAGGTGAGCATCCCCATGTGTGAGGAGTGGTTAAGATCCAAAGAGTTGGAAAGGTGTGTTAAGTTGTCATGTATCACAAAATCCAAGTCAGACAAGCTGAAAACAGAAAAGGATGTTTTTGCTTTGATGTTTTTCCTGGTCTTTGCCTGTCTTGTCTACAGTTTTGGTTTGATTGTCCTTTCGTCAGCTTACATTGCTAATCCTTGTAAATATGGCTGCCAACTATGTCACATGCATGCATGTCTGAGATACCTGGGGAAAATTACAGACAAATGAGAGCCAGAGGATTAATGATTGTATGATGGTTTTCAAATGGGTGTTTATTATTTTTCAAGGTGTACCGTTCTGAATCCGTCTCTCAGGCTTCCCACGGGTTAGTTGTCTATTTTCAGAGATATGTAGGCGGTGAAGAGCAAAACAAGCCAGAACAAAATGGAGATTTACTCCAAAGAATGTAACAGCTGTAGCACACTACATCATTTACTGCACTAAAAGCAATCATTTACACATCGAGGTATTACACTCAAATTCCAACATAAATAAAAGGATCAGGAGTCGTTTAAAGCTCAAAGGTGAAAATACTCAGCGTGAACATCTTTCACTCAACATTGTGGAAAAAACATTGTAGACTACCATAATTTGGACATTTTGGAGCTGAAATGATTTACCCAAAAAAATGACCTGGACTGACCTGAACATTCTGAACATTCATGGGTTGATGCCCAAAATGAATTGGGTCATTAAATCAAAGTAAGACTAGACAAAGAAAAGGTTTTTACTTGACAAGAGCGACAAAATGTACTTTATTTCTGCTGTGGTGAAGAATTGCAGGTGAAATGAAAAAGCTGATTGATAGTCACTGTTTGTATCTTATGAAACTGGGTGGTTGCGTGTTAACCTGACACCATGACAGATGATTAATGCTTTCCCAGCACCAGTAATAGACAGGTATCTGGTTTTATATACAGAATGTACGATTTTATTAGTTTATTCAATTTTCCTGCTCATTTTGCGTAAAAATTCGATCCCTCGGTTTCCCACTGACGATCATGCAGTTCAACAGAAACGGGGAGAAAGTGGCTTTTATCACAAACATAAAGTGTGTGTTTTGATGTGAAAACACCCTGACTCAGCTGTGCATTCCTGTGAAGTGAATTCATTCCCCTCGCCTCCTGAGGCGCACACACACAGACATACTGTAGAGTTTAGCGGCTCTGTCTGAGCCTGTACTTGATAAGATAGGGTTAGGTTGCATGGTTTCAGGCAGATACTATTGTAACCGTTGACAGGAAGCTGAAATGGGCTGCGATGGTGCGGCTCCAAATGTACATGCCTGTTTGTGTCCAAGTATGTGTGGTTGCTTGTGTGATTGCTCACCCTCTCCCCGCCTGACAAACTTTGGCCAAATGGTCTCCTGCTTTCACTTGATGAATGCTTCTTCTCACTCGTGGACTGAGTGGGCCCTTGTGCGGTGTTTGAACGAGTGTTTCAGCCAAAAAAAGTGCAAAGATAGAGGATACTGTAGGCCTTACTGTATTCTGTCATTTGGGCAGCAGAAGGGACAGTGGGGTAGCTGTACTAGTTGGTACCATTGTATTTGGGTGAATAAAGGCTCTATTGTAGACACACAAACACATAGACTTAGTGTATGTTGATGTTTACAAGTCATCTGGTTTTCAAGTGCTTTCATAGTTTGCATTATTACATTTTATTATCATCTATTAATCCATTGAAAGTATATCCCAAGTATGGGAGAGAATTTTCGATTCCCAAGAAGCTTCAGTCTTTTGCGCTGTTATTGTTCTCTTCTTCTAAATAACTCGTAAAAGTATACAACATCTGGCAATAAATGAAAGAATAAAAACATATATAAAACCCCAACTTTATCTCAGAATTAATGGTAAGCTGTGGGTTTCGGGAAACAAACAATTTGAGCAGAGTTGTTTGAAATATGTTTTTAATTCTTTAAGGAGACCAGACCAAAACGATAATGAATCCCAGTTAAGGCGATACCGCACCCAAAATCCACATCTTGAGTTTTAAACAGTCTCTTCCAAAAGATTGTTTTTTATAACATCCATAAAAACGTCTTCGATGACTCCTGCAGCATAATTCATGTGCACTGTCCATTAGTGTTTCCACATAGGTAATATTTAGCCAAAAACAGTGAAATCCGCTGTCTCAGTCATCACCATAACCAGGTTGAAATCCGCATGAATCAATGTTAGTGTTCTCTGAGGGAGGGACATAGATTATGGAATTATTAAACACTTTCTCAGATATGTAAATAGCACTTATTTTGAAAGTTTGGAGCAGAAGTTGTGGACAGAATGGAGTCATTTAAGACACACTTACATGTCTAAGATACACAAATGTTCAGTCAATGCAGTAATACGCCACAGAAGCATGTGCATCTACGTGCACCGTTGAACCATGTGATGTTTTTGTACATCCAATTTTCTCACTCAGTTAGCTGGAATACGAGCGAGGATGTCACTGTAAACCGTTCGATTAGCCTGTCGAACTAACATTCAAACAGTTTGTCTGGGAGAGCTCTATTCCCGATGTGCCATCCTCCGAGGAAGGGAGATAAAGGAGGGGTTAGCTGAGTGTGGACCGATGAGTCACAGTGTGTAGGAGAAGAGAAAATAGATTTGATTTCTCTTGACCCTCAGGCTTTTTATTTTATGTCCTATTGCAGAAGATTGAAAGAAAGAAAAAAGAAAGAGAGAGAGAGAGATAAATGCAAAAATTAACTTCTATATGTCTGTCTTTCTCTTTAACTTCTATCTAAAGCTATCTGTCTATGTCTACCTGCCATCTGACATTGTACAAGCCCTGCCAATACACAAATATGATAAAAAAAAATGAAAGTGTGGTGTTTTGATAATCTATATATTACATTTCTTCTGTTTGATATAAAATGCATGCTTCACAAAAGGTAGAATTTGTTATTCTTCACCTGTAAATCTAAGTAGGAAGATTTGTGTGGATGATTGTTTTGATGTTTCTGCGAGTACTGATAGCAGATACAGATAAAGCAGAATAAATAACAGAAACATTCAGTTGCTGGCCTGAGCGGTGGTGGCTGCCATCACTGAACAGACCAAGAGAACAGCACTGCCCACAGAAAGTCACACCTCCAAAGAAAGTCTTTAAATAAAGGAACAGAAAGCTCCTAATCGTAAAAAGAAACTTGCTAATATCACAAAGACACTTTCAGACACCCGTGTATGACATCATGCTGCAGTGCCTTTTGAAAGCACGCTCTATGCTTTTTTTTTTTTTTTTGCCCGGCTGACTCGAACAACAAAATTACAACTGTTCACACTTGTGGTCATCTGTCTATCGGTTATAAATCTGTCAATACTGTCGGCCTCTGGCCGAGATGACATCATTCATGATGTGCAGGCTAGTCATCTTAAATCATTCACTGTAGATGTCTTCAGCTCCCTGCAGACTTTGCGACTGTGACTTAAAACCTCTGCCTCTCCCGACGAGAAAACTGTGTTAATACAGACCACAGGGTATTTCCAGGAAATCACTTTTAGCAAAGAGGAAATTTCTGCCGCATTGCACTCATAATGTGTTTTCAAGTGCTGCTAAGCACAGGCATGGTGGCGAGTGTCATGTTTCACACCCCCCAGCTCTCATTTTGACATTTTTTTTCTGTCTCAAGGGCTTTGTTTACATTTGTGACAATAAGGGAATCTGACCAAGGAAAACAGAAACCCTCAAAAGAAAAATGATAAAATTACAACAATGTCGCGGTTTGGAAAGAGAAACAGATCTGCCTTGTGGCTCAGGAAAATGGGAAAGAGTTGAAAACATGGGGACATTAATTTATCCTGAGAGAGACAGACAGAGAGAGAGAGATGCTGCCAGAGTTGTCAGAGGGAGATGTGGCAACTGTCATTCTGCGTATTCAGGGCCACTCAGGAACACTGGATCTACCCACAGCTGAGAGGTGTGGGAGGGAAGATGCACAGACGCAGAAACGAGGCATCTATACTGACGGCTAGAGTGTCTGTACATGACTGAGGTGTGTGAGATGGATGTGTTCAAGTGATGGAAAGGGACAGTAACACGGAGTGGTATTTGCTCGTGGCAAATAGGCAAGAAGTGTCAAGACATCAGGGTTTATATTTGGAGTGAATTGTCCTGGCTGTTCACACGGATGTGATGGCGTGCATCAATAATAATGACCATTCACCTGACACTGACTTTCAACCTTTTTTTGCCAATGATGGGTAAATAGAATAGAAGAGAAGAGACATGTAACTGCTATGAAGATGGTTGTGGAAACCAGACTGGAAGAGGACTGAAATAGCCTTGGGCTCAGGATGACTAAGGCTTTAATTGTAGAGGGACTGTGGCCCTCCATTGTGCGTTTGAGTGTGTATGTGTGTGTGTTCATGTGTATATTTGTACCAGCTGTTTCTTTATCTTCACTTCAAAGATATTGCTTATGATGCATCTTTAGAATATGAGGCTATATCTTCCCTGATTTACCTGTCAACTGGGTCTATATAGTCTGTATGTGTGTGTGTGTGAGTGCGTGTGTGTCTGTGCACTATGAGAAAACCGAACGAGAAAATTCTTTGCGTATCCTCTAAGGATGAATTGCTTGTCTTTGATGACCACCCACACACTCACAAACACGTAAACACCCTGCATCTCTTTCACGCTTTCTCTTCAAAAACAAGACAACAGTAATCTTCTACTTCCTTCCATCTCTACATCTGTCCTCTCTGCTAAAGCTGCAGGGTGCATGAAAGCTGTGTGTGTTTGTGTGTTTGTGTGTGTGTGTATGTGAGTAGATCGACAGAGAGGTGTGAGCCATGGGACTTGTGTCCTGGCTGTAGGAAATCCCATAGGTGAGCAATTATCTTTAATTAGAGTGAACATATTGTTGTGTTCACTGAGTCCCAGTTGCTGCAGCTATTAGCTAAAATACAGTGATAAATCAGCGGCTGCAGGGATTGATCCACTCTGGGATTATCACAGATCGGGATTCATCAGTTAATCAGTTTGCAAACAATGCAAGAAGATTTTACCTTGTGTTGTTGGTGACACTCTTTCACCTCTGTGCCGCTCCTGCAGGATGGAGAAATTGTAAAGGAAAATGAATGGAATTGTCACACACACACACACACACACATACACACAGACGTATATAAACACAAACACACATGGCTACTTTCCCACAGTCACATTCTTACCACAGGCTCCAATCTGCAGTTATCAGAGAGGAAATGATGCTATCACTACTTCCTGTCATAATGTTGGGTTCTTCCTGGGGTGTGTGCATGCACCAGTGTGTGTGTGTGTGTGTGTGTGTGTGTGTGTGTGTGTGTGTGTGTGTGTGTGTGAGTGAGTGAGTGAGTGTGAGACATTTCAGATGCGGTTTTAATGTGGTCGAAGCTGACCCTCTGTGCTCATTCTATAGTGATGTTTCGTCTGTTTACCCAGAATTGTATAGTTGGAGAGCAGCACCAAATATTCCATATATACACAAATCATATACATGGATTTTGGAACTCAGAATCTTCACTTTTACTCACTCACAGATATGAGAGGAACTGACAGTATCTCACATCTTTGGCCTGGGCCATTTGCCCATAAACACATCTGTTTCTGAGTGGCAGCAGGACTGAGTGCTTCATAAGAGGGTTGGGCAAAATTTGCAGCACCATCCATTATTCTTTCCTCCTCATTTTCAGTTTTTCCAGATGTATATTTTTTTGTGTCATCATTTCCAGTATTATTTTTTCTATTATTCTTCCCTTTCCCTCTGAAATCGTGTTATCATTTTATAAATTGAAACTTTGACTAGACTAGCTTCATGCATTGTGGTTCTACCCCCTACAGGTTTTGGGGTGAAGGTCTGAGTCACCCACTGCACCACATGAGAAGAGATTTCAGTTTTATTTAATTAAAGGGTTCATTAAGCTGCTTTGGGAAGAGTGATTAGTTAACTTGATAGGTTCAGTGAAGCAGAGGAGAGTGATGAAGAATCTGACCAGGGATACATGATGAATCAGCATTAGTGTGAAATAGGAAGATGACGATAGAAGGAAGGGTCTTGGACAAGATATAGATATTGATATTATGATTTACAGTTTTTTGAATGCATTTTTTTATTGCTAAAGATATTCAGACTACACAACGCATTTTAAAGTGCGGTGCCTTTATTTGTATTTGTTGCTCTTTAATGAAGCATAAAAAATTCACAATATGATCATTAAATTTCTCTTTTTGCATAAATAATAGTTTAATCCACATGATATTATTAGATTTATTTCATAAAAGAATAGAATATATAAATACATAGTATTCATTGCTCTTTCTTCTATTTTCTACTTCCAGTGCACCAGCAAAATAATGTTTTTACTGATTATAACGACCATGACAGCACAGTAATCTCCACAGGCACTTATTATAATATCCTTTTCAAACTGTGATTTATAAAATGCAGTGCAGTCAATGGGACATCTTGGCTGTTGTGTTCATTTTTACAATCAACTGGAATGATTGGTTTATATTATCGATCGCAGGAAAAGTGCAAATCTGTTTCTTTTGGGTATTGATCCTAGATGCAGTAAAATACACTATGCTGGGGATTCATTGCTGTGTGTATGTATGTGTGTGTCTACAGTGCCTACACTCTAATGTTACATATTTTACCTTTATTTGGTGGAAAATCCTTTGCGATGCTTTAAATCCTATAAGTGGTGTGTGTAGCTGCCTTATCATGATTCTCTCTCTCTCTCTCTACTACCTAAAGAAATGGCTCTGCCCAGTCATCTCCTACATCCAGCCCTCATGATGTGCAGTGCGACAAATAGTTACCACAACAGACATATGAGAATAAAATGTTTTGTTCCGTGGCTGGGCCTTACACCTACACTGACAAAAAGTGTGAAGTATTTTTAGATGCTCAAAGCCGGCGGCTTAACCGTTTTTCGCCGTCTAGACTCTCAGGAGTTTGTGTCTGGATGTCATATGTGCTGCAGCATGGCCCACAAGATGACATCATCATCCTGGGGCAAGCAGCCAATGAGATACCACGGGGGGGAGTCAGTGACGGGTCATCACAATAATGTCATCCAATAAGCAGAAGGCAAATGCTGGTAACCATGGTGATGAGCTTGGGTTCAAATATGTGTGTGGCAGATGCCCCGTGTTGGTTCCATATGCACTGAAATGGATTCAGAGCCAACTACATCCACATACTGTTTGTGTAAGATCAGGTGGTACACACACATAATAGCACACGTCTTTTCTCCAGTCTGAGATTTACTAATTAGAATGTCTTTTAACCTTTGGCAGTTATAGCTATGGCAATTGCACTTGTTAGCTCTCCTCTGTATTGTTCTCAGAGAGGATGGATGAGGAGACGCGTGGGTGGCAGTGAAACGTAAGGGGAGGGGGGGGGACAAGGACACTCAACAAACGGCATTACAGCGTAGGAGAGGTACAATGGAGCAGTGAGTCAGAGGCAAAGAGCGAGAGAGAGAGAGAGGGGAGAAAGAGAGGTATGCCAAGAAAAGGACAGAGCGTGGAGGGCTTTTTGAAAATGCCACAAGACGGAGGAGCTTGGGGACAGTGCACTCATGCTATCTCTCCCGTTTATAGCTTTAATGTACCGAACTGGCTTGACTGAAGCAGGTGACTCACGGTACACAGATGCAGAGGAAGAGTGTGAAGGGGGGCTTTACAGAACAAAGGAAAGGATAAAATAGTCTGGAGAAGAACCAGTTTTGAGGATCAGGGATTCAGAGAGAATGTTGATTAGATTAAAGGGAAACAATGTCAGCATAGTATGAGCACCAATCCTACAAATTCAATGTAACAGCTCCAATGTACAGCTCCATCTTCTCCAGGGTTCCCGTTGAATATCCTGGTCAAGCTGGGATACTTAGGTACATTTCTTTTTGGTTTGAAGTCAAATTTCTGAATTTCTGCACCATCATGACAGTCAGTCAGTTGCCTGCCTCTTCATTAATTTTGCACCTGGCAATGTTAAGACGTCTAATTGCAAGACTTGCAATTCAGCAGGGATGCCACCAACTGGGCTGGAATTTGGGATCAGGAGGAAGAAACTACATTAATCACAATCATACCCAAAGCACCCCACCTCCCCTGGGATGGGGTGGTATGTTAAATAAATTTTTGAAGCAGGCTCTTTGAAAAATAATATTTCTTCTCAAATATCTAGCAGATTTAACAGCTTTTATATTTCTGAGACTGTTAAGTCTGTATGAGTCCAGGGCCTGAAATGCAGTAATTACAATAGGTGAGCTCTGAAAAGCTGTAGGATAAACCTGGCAGGTTTAACGGCTTAAATAGAAAGAACTGAGGTTAAGACAGTAATCCTTTGTGCTTGGTATAGTAACGATGTTCTTCTACTTCTGTAATACATACTGCACTTACAGCATAATCCCTATTAAAAATCAGCTTTAATGTCAGATTTAATAAGGTAGAATTCTCTATTTATTTTAAACAATTCTAAGTTTCTTTCAATGCGCTCTTTACTGCTTCATCAAAATCTTAAAATGCTCGGAAACTCCAACATCATGAAGAGTGTAGTGATTCACCGAGTAATAGTTACTTCCTGTCTTTCCTTTTTACCCGAAGCATCACTTGACCAGAAAAACGGCTTCTTCCACCCTGACCACTGAGGACTAAACCGGTAATTAAACTATTTCTGCCTTCAGAGCAGCTCGTCCTCCGGGAAATATTTCTTATAACTGAGAGCACAATTGGTAAAGTCATACTGACTTTTGTTTGCCCTTTGAAGTCCGCCGGTTCTGGATGTCAGGTCATCCAGTTCTACTTGATGCACCAAAATGTCTCGAATCGGATTTTGTCCAGTCAAGTAAAACGCTAGAGGTAGACCTTTAACGCTCCTGTCAGATCATTTTTTGCTGTGTGGAAGAATGCGTATGTATGGAGAAGCTGGAGTTAACCTCTGCTTCTCAGTCTGTAGATATTACCATGCCTCCTCTGCAGCTAGAATTTAAAGTTCATATTTCTCACATTTACGACTTTGGTGAAAAGGGAATGATAGAACTACTCTTTCGTCCACTCTGACCCCACAGGACACCTTTGTTTCTCTGGCCTTGGGGCTGCTCCTTATATTTTCCACCCTTTGGCCCTTTACAGTTAAAATCCATTCCTTTTTTTTTATTGATTTCCATGAGCCATGAAGAGAAAGCTGGTGAGCTGCTAGGAATGCAATCTTTCTCAAGGATATTTCATCAGTGTGTGTATTCACTGGGCCTTCCAGTCAGAGAATGTTGTCTCACCTAGAGGTAGAGGCAGATTCTTTAAAAAAAAGTGTTTCAGATTATTTCATACAGATTACCTGAGGCTGCTGCATTTCCTCCATCTAGACAAAATGAAGTCATACTGAAAGAAACATATGGATCTGATGACGATCATTTTTATTGATGAATTCCGTTTGTTCATGTGAGTCAGGGTGAAAACAATCATAACACATCAAGGCATTTAAAAAAAACTCTTCCTGGCCTGTGTTTATGATAATTTATGACTTCAGCATGATCAATAATCTACCTTTAGATTAGGAGGAGGAGTAGGTTTAAATTAGGAGATTTTGTTGCATAAATACTTTCATAAATATTTATGGTGATGATAGTACTTTGCATTAGCTGTCATGTGGTGTTGCACTGGCACACACTTGCCACACAGTGGTGCACTCTCCATACAACTCGACATTAAATCTGTAACATATTCTGACATCATGACACATCGCCTCTGGAATTTTTGGGTGGGTGGTTAACCTTAAGACTTCAGAATTCACGCTGGGGTTATTATCATTTGTGAGAATGTAATTAAAAAATACTTTTGTTACGCTGTGTTTTGCAGCTTGGAGTTTACGGTCACATTCCACAAATTTGCACACAACCACAAGTTGCACAACTGACAAATGATAAATCCTTCAAGATCCCCTCTGTTCACCAAACAGATGTGACTGCAGAGTCCCTTCAGTGGGCTGGAGGCATATTATTCTATTGATGTAATTTCACAAGAACTCAAACATGACAAAATGTAACTTCAAAATAAATGATGTGGTCCATCGAGGTGTGAATTCCTACTGTTTGAATCTACAATAATGATTCATAATTCAGTATACCACAGATTTTTTTTTTGTTTGTTTCTGAAATATATTGCAGTAACTGTTACTGACATGTTAAATTTCTCATATTTTTGTTTATTCTGGATCTGTTGTGTCTCAGATTTCTATTTGGTGTATTTGAAAACATTTGGCTTTTCACTAAAAGTTGAATAAAAATTATGTAAAAATGGGATTATTGTTGATAACCTCAGAGTTTAAGAGGCTAAAGTGATGTAAAGTGGAGAGGTGTGGACTCAAGTCGCATGATTTCAACTCAACTTGGACGTAAATCACAAATACTCTGACTTGAGGCTCCACTTGAGATCATCAACAAAGGCCAAACTACCATACAAATTATAATCTGGACACAATGTTTATAACGAGAGCACATTTAGAAATGCAGTCCATTTACATTGTGAATTGTTTTGGACGGCATACACAAAATGTAAGACTTGTGACTTTCAAAACAATAACTTAATTGCAGGTTTGCTCAGGGATAGTTGTAAATGTATCAAAATAAAATCCAGTATTTTGTATTTTGAACATACAAAAATACAGCTTGACGTGACCACAAACTCAAAACCATAAACCAGATTATACAAAGGTCGGTGTAAAATTCAAAGCTCTGAGTTGCACCTCTAGCTGCCGGCTAGCTAGCTGTCTAATATCTTATTAAAGCTTTTGATTTTAAATGAAATATCCACTGACATTTCTTTTTAACTATTGCATGAAACAAAATCAGCCAAACCATTCCTGCTTTATTCTAGACGTCCTCTCTGACACACACCGTTAGCCTCCACTTAGCAACAGTACATGTAGCACAACAAACATTTAGCTAGGAGATTCTCTTTTTCTTTCCACAAACTTTATTTACAAGTAACCCCTGCAAGAAAATACAACTTATAACTACTGTAAAGCTGTTAGGATGAACGCAAAAAAACTTATTTTGTATTTGAAATGCCATTATTAGACATTCAGCCCAGCCCTACCTCCACAGACCATTGTTTGGGTGTTGCGATTGCTCCTTATACCACGAGATGGCGCACTATAGCAACAGTTGGTGAACTAATGAATCAACATTGTGGCAGGTGTGATCGAAACTTGGAGGTTTATTTCTCACTTTTTATACCCTCCCGGACCTTTAGACCTCCTGAGTCATCTTGTAATATTTTACAGCCTTGCAGTACGTGTGGTCCGTGATGAAAGTGAAAGTTGGCGTTAGCGTCGTGGGACTTTTTGAAACGTTACACGTCCAAATAAAACGCGTCGTTTTCAGAGTAAATCCCCTCTGTAACATGCACAGTGCATCTGATAACAGAGGGGTGAATTCATATGAAGTTGGAAGAAGAACTCCTCTTTTGGTGCTTCTGTTCTCCCTCCTCTTCCTCCTCCTCTTGCGTGCGCACACACATACACACGCTCACACACAAACGCACTCTCCTTCAACGAAGTCAGAGGTGGAAATCTGCGGCTCCATATCTGGATTTCCCAAACTTTTTTTCGACTTATTACTCGCAGGATATCCATTTTAAACTTGGACTTTCTGCCTCAGGACGCACAGGGTTGAGATTCAATGGCGTTATTGTGCTTTAGATCGACATCTTAGAGGTAAGTTTCACCCACGACTCAATCAGTTAATTTGGAAACGATCCCACGAGATCAGGTGAATCTGATACTGCAGCTCAACGATACTGAAGTTGTTGTTGTTTTTTTACTCAGGATTGCTACAGATGTCACATTTAAACTCATTTAGATGGAAATATCCGCCATGAGATCCGCTGTGGTTGTAATTTGCAGCTTTGCATGTGTATTTAGGGCATTTCACCACACTGAACAAATACAAAAGATTATCAGTTGTTTTCAACGGCTTGGTTTGCTGTGGTCTGATAACTCCCAAAATATTTTCTGTAGGATTTCTTGTTGTTTCCCAACCTGAGCTGCGGACTTTCTGCCCTAACCCCGTGTTAATGAGTAAACGCTGGGAATTTGGACAGTGCGCTCTCTGCCTCTGATTAGTGTCCCCGTCTTTTGTTTACTCCCAGGGCTCGGATCAGCGCTCTACAGGGCAGCAGTGTTTGCACTGTGACCTGTGGCTTTGGACACAGAGATAGAGACGAGGAAACAGACACTTTAGGACCATGGATATTGGAAACGATGTGGATCTGTCCAACAATAACATCACCCCACTGTGGAAACGACGGACAGATAACCCATGCAAGTCCAAAGCACGACCCCTCAGTTATCACCTAAACGGGGTCCAGACGACAGACTTCCCCGCGGAGGACAAGTGTGCCTTCACCTTGAGTCAACCAGGTGAGAGACTGGTGGCCACACCCTCGGACAGGAAAACAGCAGTGTTGAAACATGTCCTACACAAACCCACCAGGAAATCCAGAGTGGTTCGAAGCATCAGCATTGGGCATCTGTCCAACGTACGCTTCTCGCTGTCTAGATTTAAGTCCGAGGACCATAAGTCCGCTACGCTGGACAACAGGGTGTGTAACAGAGACTGTGAGAGAGGGAAAGACACCAATGGAGTCACCGAATGGCCTGACAAGTATTCTCCAGACTCCCACAAACACAGGACAAGTCTGGGCACTCACAGGTCACAGAGAGACCAGATAGGTTTTGGAACAAACTTGGACTCTGTTGACGGTAGTCGTCTCAACCAGTCCTCTCCTGTCCTGTCCCCCCACACCCCAAATAACAACAGCTACAACCACAACCACCATGAGCTGTCCTCTGTTTCCTCCACACGTAGCCCCTCTCCTCTCGCCCGGCGTGCCCCCACCCCCTCCTACAGCTCCACCTCCAGCATCCCATCCCTCTCTTCCCTCACATCCTCGGACCCCCCTACCCCACGCTCCCC